>VYZS01041995.1:0-59946 GCA_013400695.1 Neodrepanis coruscans | reverse complement strand
GTTCATGTCCTGTTATCACTGCTGGTCTGGGCTGAGTTTGGTGGGGACCCTTTGAGAGCAGTGACTTCTCTCAGTTTTGCCCACTTGTGCTTTATTTACTCTGTGTGTGCAACCACACACACCATCTCTCACCAGCTGCATGGTTTAGGGAGATAAAAATTATACCCATCCTAATTCTTTGATAATTTGTCTTAAAACCAGGGAGACTCACTGCATTTTTTCCCTTATTTTNTTTGTCTTAAAACCAGGAAGACTCACTGCATTTTTCCCCTTATTTTTAATAATTTTTTAGATGATTTAAAAAAAGTAAGTTCTGTAGAATGGTTGAACAAATTAATGTGTGATCCCTGTGTAAAATATGAACATGGATGGGGATCTTTTAATTCTGCTTTCAGAGGGTATGTGACCTTTCAGTTTTATATCTTTCTCTCTCTTCTTACCATATTGCAGTCAGAGAGGAAGTTAAACCCAGGTTTGACAGGTAGAGTTTTTTTATTTCCCTTGACAGTGCACCTTTTGACCTCTATCTTCTTGCCAATGATTTTTTAAATCCTAAATGATTTGGGAATAATTGCTCCTCCTTTAGTGATTATTGCCCTTCACTGATAGTAAATCTGTGAAATCCCTGGGGGCTGGAGTACATTTTTGTATGCGTATGCCACAAGCTGGCCTGGACAGGCATCGCTGCTCAGCTGCAGCTGCACTCATGGAGCTGCCAGAGTCTTGCAGGAAAACTTCCCTGGATGGGGTAAAATACAGCCCTGGAGAGCAAGAGAGTGCTTCATGGGCCCCCCTTTTGGCTCTTCAGAGGAAATTCTTTTTAGGGTTATGAGTACATGGGGCTGAAATTGTCTTTTAATTCAGAAATCTCATACTGAATGTCAGGCTGAGTAAGGGCACAAGGGTGGGAGAGGGCAGATCTGTTCCCTCTCCCCCTCAGGGAGGTGTTGGAAGGAATTTTGTAAGAAAAGGGGATTTTAAACTACTAAAGCCAGTGGTTGAGAGTGGTTAAATATCTCAGAGCAGCTTGGGAGGAATTGATAAAGGTGGGTGGTTGGGAGTGATGTTGGCTGGTTTCTCTGCAGCTCTGCGTGACAGTGGGATTATTGTCTTTTCCTTATCCATGCATACATGATTTATTTACTAATTAATTAAATTAAACTCATCATTTTCTCCTCATTTCATGCTGAATTGCTTGTTTGGAGGAGTGGTAAGGAAAGGTGAACTGTCTACAGGAGAAGGCATCTTTTTAGGAACACTCATGTTTACATGAGCAGAGTGGATAAGGAAAAATGGTCCATGAATAGAAGGATGGAATAGGTTGAGCCTTGCTCATCTGGTGGCTTTGAAGGGAAAACACACAGCTGCCTGTCCCACAGCCTCCTGCTGCTCCTTCCCTGTGTTTTCTGCAGCTCCCACCTCTTTGCCACAAGTCCTTATGTCCCTAAACCTAAGCACAATGGTGATTCTTGCAGGCAGAAGGAAGAAAGGGTGGGCATATATAAACTGCTCCAAAATAAACCACATCAGCTTGGTACCAGACCTATGAGCCTTCAGAACCTGAGAGTTCATCCTGTTCCACCCCATCACCTGAGGGTTTGTTATCATCCCTCATGTGAATGGTGTTAAAAAGCACCATGGATGGTAGACTGGGCTGGTAACTATTTATAATCTTGTACACCACAGCTGATGTGTTACTCAAAGGAGGATTTAGATTTTAACAGCTGAAGCTGCCCTAGATCAACATGATCGTAGATCCATTTGGTTTGTGAATGCTCTCAGAAAATTTAGGTATCCTAAGATTTTTTTTAATGTGATAAGTGGGAGAATATTCTGTTGCAATTAGGTAATTATTAAAAATAGCTCTGGAGCTTTAGTATTTTTAGCCTTCCTTAATATGTGTGCTTTAGTCCTGCCCAGCAGGCAGCTCACACTGTGGGTGGCACAGATGAACTGTGCTCTGTAAAAGGAGAGGTGCTTCCATATGAAGGCAAAGAAAGAGGTAAATTTTGTATTGGGCAGAACTGGTAACTGGAATGGCACCTGCAACATGGACTTCCTAGATGTCTTTGACCTTAAAGCTGCATCCAGCTGTATGGAAAGCCTCAGCATTCCCACAGATCCCTGTTTCTGCTGTATGTGCCACATTGCCATGACCTCTCTGACAAGGGGCTGTTCATCAGTTCTCCATAGATGGAAAAATGCTGGGATGTTTCTGTGTGTGCCCAGCAGAGTCCCCGTGGTGCTGCTCCAGGCAGTGCTGGTCCCTTGCAAACATCCCATTAACTTCCTATGCTCACACATGGGCACACTCACAGCAATTTCTTTACACTTTGCATAGTGGCTCTGTGTGTCTGATGTGCAGGTATGAAAATAACCAAAAGTATGTGGAAGGGATGGAAATTCAGGCAGGAATTCATGGAGTTGCAGGGCCAGTTCCTTTCATGAAGCAGGAGGCTGATTCAACAAGATGAAAATCAAATGGTTAAGGATGCAACTAATTAATGTTTTTTAGATAAAATTCGACTTTGATACAAAAGGTGCAAAAGTACACTTTAAAATTGGATAGATAAACCAGATTACACATTTTCAAAGCTATGTTTCCCCAGTTTTAGGTGCTGCCTCTATTCTCTTCAGAGTAATGCAGGACACCTTTGGAGGATGTACAGCTAATTTTCTATCATTTGTGTAAGGTTACTGTTTTGTGTATATGCTGTTTTTTCTTGAAACTAAAAAATTATGCCTCCCAGCCATTTTAAATGTGAAGAATATAATAGAGGCAGTAATTTTTAATGCAGGATGATAATAATCACTTGGAATTTTGTAGATGTGGTTATCCATGAAAAAAGACTATTTGGTTGATACACTTTGATTTAAGAAATGGCTTTAACAGAGGCAGGAAGGTGCTCTATGCAGACTTTGTTTTCATCAGACAGACAAACCTCAGCACAACTAGTTGCCCTTTTTTGGTAATTTACTCAATTTTGTTAATTACTATTTGCATAGAGTTAAGATGATGGTAACACAAACCATGCCAGCCTGTACATATTGTGTCATATTGTAAAAAAATAAATAAATTCTATTTTACAGTGATTTCACACATTTCTGTATCAACCTGAGAATGCATTGAGATCAAGCTCACAAGCTTTTGACTGGCCTGTAGAGTACCAGTTTTAAGAAGTTAAGCTTAATTTAAGCTGCTTGGAGCATAACAGAAATGGATTGTTAGGAGCAGAATAGGCCTAACTTCATAAAATTCACCATGTTCTTTGAAGTGTGTGCCAAATCCCTTTGATTTTTGTGATTGATTACGAGCTGTACAGGCATGTGCTGTGCCAGTACATTGCTGGGGGAGCTGTAGCATGAATTACATTCAAGGTAGGGTGACTTTTAATCAATATGATGACAATATTATCTTGTTTAATTTGTCTGATGGCCGTATTAAACATCAAACCAGGCTGTTTGTTATGTCAGAGGAGGGGGGTGAGGTATGGCAGGAGTGAAATTCATGGTGCTTTCCCTGTATTTCCTTGCTGTGACAGGCCATCATGATCGGAGATGACATCGTGAGTGATGTGGGGGGTGCCCAGCGCTGCGGGATGAGAGCCCTGCAAGTGAGGACAGGGAAGTACAGGTCAGTGCACACCCTGCACATTCACAGCAACAGACTCTTTCCATGCCTTTTCCAGCTCTTTTCCCACTGGTGTCAATGTAGACTTGCATTTGTTGTCTGCATAAGCCCCTCCTTGTGCAGAGCTGGGTGGATGGTGACATTTTCCCTTGGGAAAACACTGTGTGTATGAATGTGGCAGGAAGGGAAAGGCACAGTGTCTTTGATCTTTTATAGAAATATTTTCTGCTAAATTACTGCTGGGTTGTTTTTTTTTCAGCACAGTGCATAGAACTGGTGTGTTTCCTGGGTTTTGCTTATTTTATTTTTTTTTTTGCTGCTGCTGCTTGGAAGTGTTGTGCACTTGATAAAAGATGTGTCTGAAACTTGTAGCAGGGTTGGGATTATAAAATTAGACTGTCGACTCCGTGATCTCTGAGGGTCATCTCTCACAGCTTATGAAGGACTCCATATGCTTTTCCCTCCAGACATATTTCCAGCACTGAGGTGTCTGAAACATGAGAGCTGTTTCTCCACCTCTTGCTTTACAGAGTGCAGGATCCTGCTCATCTTTTCAAAATGGCCCTTCAAACCCTTCTCCATGCAGGTGTCTCCATGATCCTACACTTTCACTGAGCTTTCACAAGACCTACCTCCCTGCAGCTGCTTTTTGGGAACTGAGTGCCCCTATCAACAGGGCATGGCCCAGGGTTGGTGAGTGGAAAGTGAAGGCACCCTCAGGTTCTCAGGGCAGTTTAGGTTTGAGATCTGCTCAAGGTGATTCCAAATGCAGTGCAGACATAAGTCCCTAAATTTAACATTCTGATCCCATAACACTCAAAACCTCCTCTTAGCTGTAGTCATGCCTCCTTGTAGTGTGGTTGAGCCACACCATCTGCCATCTGACATCATTTATATTTTTACAGTTTTTGTTCAAGTACTGAGACTGTAAAAGAAAGTTGCTTCTATGGGCAGGAATACAGCAACTGAGAGTGGTGCTTGCCATAAGCTATCTGAAAAGTTACTTGGTTAGTTTTCAAGTCAGTATGTTCCTCAATTTTCCTTTTTAGTTTACAGAAGGTGATAAAATAATACCCAGTGCCTTAATTCTAATGGACCTGTAAGTGATGGACTTTTTAATGACAGAAAAAAAAAGAGGCAGATGCAAGTGTATTGTATTTCTATTATTTTAAGATAGTACACCTCAAAGTCAGTTATGTATATGAATAAAGCTCAGAAAATCTCTAAGATTGAAGAAGTAAGTATATATTTTGTGCTGTTGGCATTATTTGTCTGTAATGTCTGCAGTTCCAGCAGTTGGACATGATGATCCTTGTAGGTCCCTTCCCACTTGTGACATTCTATTATTCTATGATTCTAGTCCCATTAATTACCTAAAGGAGAAAATAAAGATTCCGTGGTTGACTTTATTCTGATACTAATTCACTTTGTGAATCCACATCATAATGTCACACAGATACAGGTGCCAGTGAAGGAGATATTTCTGAGCACAGGGGTAAATCAGACCTCTGCTATTGACCAAATCTCTCCTGTGCCATACTTTGCCCATCATAAAACATGGCACAGGTGATGCTGTGTCTAAACTCTTCAGGCAGCTGACACAAACTGTGTGTACACACACATATGCTGGAAAAACATTTCCCTGTATGAGTCTGAGTCACAGCTGGGAACCATTTCACAGCTGAAGGGGAGTCACCAGCTGTTCTAGATGGGGAAAAAAGATTGTTTTCCACTGTTTTGTTTCCTGTTTCAGTGTGTGCTTGCTGTTATCTGAATTCATGTACTCTTGCATAGCAGTGAACTACAGATGAGTGTCTCTCATTTCCCTGTGTGGTGCCAGGCCTGCTGTTTGTAATTGAGAGTAAAATGAAGTAACTCTTGTTTGCCAGGAGAGGTCAGAGATGTTTCTCTGTTTTTAAGACTGACTTATTTAACATACTCAGGAAACCAAAACACACAGTGAGTAGTGAGAGAGACAGAAAAAAACAAGTGATGGGCAAGATAAATTGAAAATAACATAAAATGTTATTTTGGTGGTGTGTTTAGTTTACAGTCTGATCTATAAGATTTTGCATAGGTCCTGCCTTTCCCTTTGGTCCTTGCTGACACAGAGCTGTGTGCTGCACCCAAGCACCTCTGGATGGCATCGTTGGTTCATGCATTTCAGTGTCAGCCACAGCCTGATCATCATCACCACCTAAAGCTGCTTTTCCAAAAGTGTGAAGCTCAAAGGCACCAAGGATTTACTGGAGCTGCTGAGAGTGCAGTGGGATTGCCACAGGGTTCTATCACAGAATCACAGAACCATAGAATGGTTTGAGTTGAAAGGAACCTTAAAGATCATCTGGTTCCAATCCCCTGCCATGAGGATCTTGCAGTTTGGCATATGGGTGATCACCCCAGCTGAGTGTCTCTGTTTCTACAGCTGTGAGAATTTTTTTCCATCTCCACCTCAACAATGGCACCTCACTTAAGCAGAATGGGTGCAGAGCTGATTTGAGAATAAAATAAAAAACAACAAAGGAGCTGTCCTGAGGAATCACTGCAGGCTCGTTTCACACCATACTGCTGGATATATGGAAATGACATTATTTGCACAAGTTATGCCAGTGATGGTATTTTGCATGTTGTCCTGTAGGTCCAAGGGATCCTGTTGTCCCTCTCCATCTTCACCCAAATGCTTTCCCTGCCTGGCAGACATCATCACCTCCTGCTTTGGGGTGGTTACTTCAGTGGTCAGTGCAGTTTACATGAACATTTTAAGAACAGGTTCTTCCTCCAGAGGGTGGTTGGGAGCTAAACAGGCTCCCCATGGCAGTGGGCACAGCACCAAGGCTGCCAGAGCTCCAGGAAGCATTTGGACAATGCTCTCAGGCACATGGTGGGATTTTTGGGGTGTCCCGGGCAGGGCCAGGAATTGGACTCGGTGTTGTGGGTCCTTTCCAACTCAGTCTATTCTATGGTTCTGNATGTTGTCCTGTAGGTCCAAGGGATCCTGTTGTCCCTCTCCATCTTCACCCAAATGCTGTCCCTGCCTAGTAGACATTGTCACCTCCTGTGCACAGGTGTGCTTTGGGGTGGTTACTTGAGTGGTCAGTGCAGTTTACATGAACATTTTAAGAACAGGTTCTTCCTCCAGAGGGTGGTTGGGAGCTAAACAGGCTCCCCATGGCAGTGGGCACAGCACCAAGGCTGCCAGAGCTCCAGGAAGCATTTGGACAATGCTCTCAGGCACATGGTGGGATTTTTGGGGTGTCCCGGGCAGGGCCAGGAATTGGACTCGGTGTTGTGGGTCCTTTCCAACTCAGTCTATTCTATGGTTCTGTGATTTTTGAGGTCTGCTGCACACCCAGTGCCACCATGGGTTATGCACCATGGCACAAAAACCAACACAGGAGCCAGGGTTTACTGAGCTATTTATTGCATTTCAAAGGGGCTTCAGCAGCCATGTGCAATCCCAGGCTGCAGAGCAACTTGTGAATCTTTACTTGCTTTATTAATAAGCCAGAAAATCATTTTATGGAAAGAATGGGTTGAGCTGCTGCTGCAGAGGTTGTGGCAGTAGATGGTCAGGCCTTCCACAGGGTGGGCAGGCTCCAGCCAGGAATGGGAAGCTGTGTGCAGCCCACAGTGACTGGAGCCTTCCCCCATGGTCTGTTTGTGCCGTGTTCTGTGACACTGGGAGCCACCTCCCCGCAGAAGTGAGGAACTGGTTTTGTGAGTGGGCTGGGGGTGGTTGTCTCTGCAGGCGAGTCAAGGTCCAGAGCAGAAGCAGAAAAGATGTGCAGAGAGAGAGCTGGTGTAGCCCTGGGGCTCTCTCCTCCCTGGGCCCTCACTCTCCTGACCTCTTCTTCTTCACTGTTGGCTGCTCTCAGAGAGAGATTCAAGAAGTGGATTAAGCTGCTACAAAAATGTTCAGTTTTACACCATCTTGCATGGAGGTCCTGAAGGTTTGGCTCCTTTGTCTTGCTATTTTTGCATCTTTAAAGTTTAATAAAATTGTGCACCCTATTTCCTTTAATATGACACACTTTGCCCGTTCCTCACTCCTGCATCCATCCTTTTCTCCTCTAAAGCTCTTAATGCTCCACCATGACTTATCTCAAGTGTTTAACTCCTCAGTAGCTAAACCAGGCATAGCACAGATTAGTCCAAGAAATGCAATAAATCCTGGCTGCAACATGGAATAAAACTTCTGCTGGCACAAGTCAGGTCAACAGTGGGAAGGTGTAGGGATAAGATGGTGTGTTGAGGTGACCTCAGCCATCATGATTCTCTGACATGGGGTGAGTAGTTGATTTGGCCAATTATAGCCTTTCCTAGGTGTGAAATCCAAATGCAAAGGGTCAGCCTGGCCTGCAGGTTTGTCCTCTCTGTTTGTCCCATGCACAGGACAGATCAGGCCATTGCTGCAGGCTCCTGGGTGCTGAGGGAAGAAGCTGCTGTGAGGTTTGTGAGCATTAGGAAATGTGATGCTGATTCCCAGGTTTCTGTGCACACCTGTGTGGAGGCCCTTCACAGCCAACATCTTTCCCATCTAGGGAAGAACATGTACTTGTCTTCCTGTGCAGGGTATGTGCTAATTCCACTTGCAGCTAATTGGCTTTGACATCAAACCAATGATTCCCACAATAACTATTGATTCTGCAATGCTGTGGAATATCCTCATTCCTCTTTGTAGCCTGCAAGTTGGAGCAGAGAAAAACGACTTTGAGGCTTTTCCAACTGTCTCCCTGTAACAAAGGAAACACCTTTCAGGTGTGTCAGGGCGTAAAATTGCAGGTAGTTCTTGGCAGGGGGTAAGAATTACTTACCCCTTCTCCTTTTATTTACAGCTCTTGATTTGTAGGTGAAGAATTTTCCATCACTGGTGTGCAGTGGTGACCAGGAATGTTCATGGCAGTGGCATCCACTGCCCCTGCTCACCTGTGAACTCTGAAAAGCAGCTTCAGAATCTGGCACTCTGGGTTCATCCCCTTTCAGTGCCCACTGGGGTTTTCTTCATTTGATTAGGGATTTATGTCATGGCCATGGCTGACACTGACATCAGTTTCAACATCCCTGAGCAGCCTCATTACAGACATAAAGGATACCCCAGGGATGAGGGATGAAATGATCAAGGCCTGTGAGAGCTGTCATCTCCCTGCAGCTCTGCCACTGTTCTCCAGGAGAACTGGGTCAAGTTACTTCATGTATCCCTAGTTATTAATTATCCTCTGAGAATAATTATTCTGACTTCCATAATAAAGTGGCTTGTGATCTGTTCCTCTTGTCTGATTGAAGAAAAAATACAGAACCTGTACAGCTTTATAGGAAATTGGCTTGATAGAGAAATCTAGACATGATCAAGACAAAAGTTGGGACAGAGAAAAAGTCTTTTAGTCTGCCATCATCATCTGATGAAGGGTTGAGAAAAGCAGGTTGTGTCATTATCATAACCTCTTAAATGAAGTTATAAAGTTATTCTTTAAAAACTCATTTCCATCCATAGATAAGTTCACTGTATAAGTAAATGAAAGCCATGACAACTTCTGTAAAGAAACAATCACCTCATACTGCTCTGCAAAGAAGCAGCATCTCTCCACCCTCCCTTTCTTACTCCCTGCATTACTAACCACACCAAGATGAACAATTTTATTAGTTCTTTCCCATCTCCTGGGCCTCTGTGGATCATACCAGCAGTGTGTAATAAGGATGAGCAGACAGAGGCACTCCCTTTGTGCTGAAACACAACCAGAGGCGTTCTTACAGCCTCACATCCTGATAATTAAGCCTGTTTCAAGTATTAAATGGAAAGACTTCCAACCCGTGTTTGCACTGTGGAAAGTTGTATTATAATTTGTGTTGGTTAATGTCTTAAGCAATGTTCATTAAAACCTGATGTCAGCAAGTCAGTGTTCATTTGAACATGAGAGCTTGCATGATTGCAGGTATAGCCTTATCACCATTTATTGCATATTCAAATTGTGGTGTGCTCTGTCCATGTGTGGATCCTCACACTTGTTTAGCAGTTTGGTTACCATAATCATGTTCTTTGAATCAGCTTTGTAGAGAGTAAACACTCCAGTGCCTTAGTGTGCACATGCTCACCTGACCACAGCATTACATTTTCCCAGTACATTCCAGTGTTCAGACACAGAAAATTGTTTTAGTAACTGGTGCTTTAGGAATGAGTGGCTTGTGAGAAGGTTTAAGTTCTTGCTTTTGTTGTATGGCTGCCCAGAGAAGCTGTGGCTATCTCATCTCTGGAAGTGTTCAATGTCAGGCTGGATGGGGCTTGAAGCAACCTGAGATAGTGGAAAGTGTCCCTGCCCATGGCAGGAGCTTGGAACTGGATGTTCTTTGAGGTCACTTCCAACCCAAACCATTCCAGGATTCTGTGATAAATCCAACCATCCAATTTTCAGGGTAGGCTACAACTTAACAAATTGATTTGGAAGTATGTTATTCTTGAACTATAAGTATTGAACTCAGGAAGCAGAAGATTTTACCCTCTGACTCTAAAGATCAATCTTTTGTGTGTCTTGTGTATTTCTGTTTCCTTAACTGAACATAACCAAATATTTAAGTAAAGTTATTATTTAATATTAGAAATACCAGTTGGACTAGAGGATCCTTCCCTTTCAACTATATATTGTATTCTATTCTAATTCTATTCTATTCTATTCTATTCTATTCTATTCTATTCTATTCTATTCTGTTCTATTCTATTCTAAATGCAAGTTATACCTGAGCTAAAACACACCCAAAAGGAGCAAGGGGGAATAGGAAGTTCTCCCATGTAGCTCATGCATGAATTTAATGATCTTCAGCGTAAAAGAGAAATGTGAGTTGGTGGGTTTTTTTTTAGTAGCAGGTTGATTTATTCATTGGTACCATAGTAAACCTCAAGGACGCAGAGTGTGATCAGGATGCAGCAATGTTTGGTGTTGTGTGTATTGTGTGTGTGCTCATGTGCTGTTCTGAAAAAAATTGGTCTAAATATCAGAAAAGAGATCAGTCTGTGATGAGAGTAGGATAAATAAGGGAGGAATGGGCCAGGTCAGTGAGGAAAAGCAGTATTACTCAGAAATCTTGACAATTCTACTCTACCTGTCTAATGACTGACTTTTCCTTGGCAGTCCTAATCTAATCAATTGTCTCATCTCTAGCACTTAGGAAGGAGAGCAATGTGCATTTTGCAAATCAAGATGGTAATGACCACATCAGCCTGGGCTGCAGTTTTGCTTCCCCTCTTGCTTCACATCCACCCAGCTCATGCATGAGCAGAGACAGCTCAGGTTTCCATTTCTCCTCTTCTGAAGCTGATAAAGGGCTGGAAGAGGAAGAGGTAGTACCAGTATCTGCTACCTGAAGCCAGAGGCATTGGGGCCTGGGAGGGCTCAGCTGGTCTCGATGTATGGGATTAAACCACTTCCAGACTCTCTGACAGCATCCAAAGCTAATGGCCATTTTGCTTTCATTCCCTTTTGCTCTGGTGCCTCAGTGTCTTGGTAGTACGTGCTCTTTCAGCCTGGGCTGGCAGCCATCCTCCACCTGACACAGCCAAGTGTCTCCTGCATCTCCGTGAGGAACACCAGAGCCCTTGGCAGCTGCTTGTCCAAAGTGCATTTCCCTCCTCCCTGCAGATACAGAATTCCTGAGCTGAGGTGGTGGTGGCAGAGCTGCCTGGAAGGAGGCAGCTCAGGGCCTTTCCAGAGTTTACACAGAGTGTGCTCATCTGCACAGCACCACTGTCACTGCAGACATCTGTGACCCGAGTGATGCAGTCTAGGAGATGGCACAGGGGGCAGGTCCTTGCTTATTTTCATCCTTAGAGGCCTTTTCTCAGTGCCTGTATATGGCTGTGGTAAAAAATTTCAAGTGAAGCAGCACTTCCCAACACTTGTCCCTCACAGAATGCTGAGCTGTATCAGCTTGTCCAGCATTTGAGAGAGTTGGTGAATGCCATACCAATGGCAAATTACTTTATTTCTGTAAAATGCAAATGAGAGTGTTGAAATGTGCTGCAGAAAGGGCACAGCTGGGACAGCTGCACAACTGTGGTTTCACTAGCGATTTCCTTTTTTTTTAAAGAGCAGGTTCCTCTTCTCTGCATATTTTTTTCCTGTAGCTAAATATCCTTCAGGCTTGCTTGGTGCATGGAATCCTCTCAGTGAGCAGCTCAAGGAGTGTGGCAGGAGGGGAGACTGTTCTGATTGATAAACCAAGGCAAAGAATTGTTTTCAAAGGGAGAGGGAAGCAAATAGAGAGACCAAGTCAGCTGCTGATGTAACTCCCTTGAAGCAAATGGTTCAGTATCTGAAATTTAATCTGCTGGCCTGGGCTCTTGCTTGAGCTGTAAACAGGATCACAATGCTGGAGCAGAACTTTCTGCTGGCACCCTGCAAGCACAAAATTTCAGAGTATTCCTGCTTTAGTCCTGTGCTGTGTGACCCATGGATACTGGAAGGTCCCTGCAGGCTTAGCTAGGGACCTTTATTTTTTCTGTATGTGTGGGTTTAGCCAACAAACCCAGAGTGGTTGCCTTCCATCCCTGGAAGAGTTCACAGCCAGATTGGATAGGGCTTGGAATGACCTGGTCTGGTGGATGTCCCTGCCCATGGCAGGGGGGTTGGAAATAAATGAGTCCTTTAAGGTCCTTTCCAACCCAAAGCATTGTGTGGTTCTGTGATTCCAGCAGCCACAGAGCTGATGGGGACAGATGTTTGTTGGGATGTTTGTTGGAAGTGGGGCTTGAGGCAGCAGCCACAAGACATGGGGACTGCTGCCCTCCAGCTGCTCCTGCTGGGCTGCAGCTGGTGGTTGGTTTTCATCCCCTTTGGGAGGCATGATGTGACTTGCACTGAGTTAAAAATAAAGCACCCATCAGTGACAGCTTTAGGTCTTCTGCAAACACTGCAGAACTCTGACGTGTCCGTACGTGAGTGCTCACGTACCTCAGGAGTACAAGGGGAATGTGAGAGAAGGGGTTTGGGAGAAGGGCAGCACTCCCCTGCCACTGCCAGCACTGCCCATGCTCTTGGCTGGGGTGCAGACAGCCTGCAGCTGGTGTGGGATGTGACTCAGATTCACACTTTGCCCCCCAACGATTAGAATTCTTACTTGTCTGTGGTTTTCAGTCACTGTCAGCAGTGTGTATGGTTACACTTCACCCTGCTGCCTCATGGGTTGCCAGGAGATGAGCTCATTCAGCACATGGGGCTGGGGCTGTTGCATGGGGTCTGCATCCTGTCAAGTCTTTAAACTCGAGCCATTTGCCTCCCTAAAAATATCCCTAAAAACAGGGATGGGTCTCAGAGCCATGGTGAGCCCCAGATGGCCACCACTACTGCACATGCTGCCCCTCTTTGTGTGGATCTCCAGCTCATCTCAAAAGATTTTTCCTACAACTGTGCTCTGAGTCTACAATGGCTCCACATGATCACCTGGCTCTAATACTCCTGGTCCAAAGTCCTAACCCATTAAATATAATTTCTGTGACACCTTCAGGGACTCACTCCAGTCATTTGGAGGGTGATCTGGGCAATGTTTCTTCCATGTTACTTATGCCAGTGTGTGCTTTTATTTTGCAGATCCCACTGCTTTTCCATTCCCAGTAGCTCCCTGAGTGCCCCCTGAGTTGTAAGGGGAGGAGGTGGTGTCAGGTTTGTCCTTCCAGCTTCCACTCACTCCCAGCCTGTTGTAATTCCTGTCAGTCTCCTGATGAGCAGAGTTCCACAGTGTGTCCCTGGGTGGAAATCTGGCCCTGTGGTGCAGGTGGATCTGGTGTTGCAGACAGTGGCTGCATTGCTGCAGGGAGAAGAGCTGTGGATCATCCTGCCCAGTTTCCAAGAGCAGCTGAGGTTGGAATCTCCCATGTTGCCTCTGGAGAGGAAGCTGGGCACCTGTACCTGTAAATCATCTCATCTTAAACAAGACCAAGTGGATCTGGATGTGCCCTGGGGAGGCTTCACCTGCCCAAGTCTGTGAGATTCAGCTGTAGGGAGCAGCTCTACCCACAGTAACATATCACTTGCTTAAATGGCCAAAGCACAACACAGGCATTGGGAGACCTTCTTTCTGTGACAGGAGGGTGGAGCTCTGGGGGGTCAGGCTCTGCTCCCAGAGAACAAGGGACAGGACAAGAGGAAACAGCCTCAAGTTGTGCCAGGGGAGGTTTAGATTGGATATTAGGAAATACTTCTGCATGGAAAGGGTTGTCAAGAAGTGACACTTGGGAATATGGTTTAGTGCTGGGCTTGGTAGTCCTGGGGTGATGGTTCAAGTGTGTGTGAGGCTGCACAACATCCTTTGACTTCTCTCCATCCCCCTCCCCACTCCCAGTGTATAATGGAGGGGGACATATTTCTCACTGTGAGAACTTCCAGAGGTCTCTGGGAGGAAGGACACAGCCAGCAATGCTCCTCAGTGCCAGGGAAAATTCCAACCCTGGGTTTGGATTTACAGTTGCAGTTTTTGGAGGGTGGGAGCTTGGAGTGGGTTTCATGTCAGCGTGAGCTGCTGGAGCACTGTGGTGAGAAAAGAAACTGCCATCTGACTTTAGAAAGGCTCCTGTGCTGCTGAGCAACTTCAGCTGCCCCAAAACCCAGCTTTGTCCAAAGCCCAGCTTTGTCCAAAGCCTGGCAGCCTGTGGAATAACATGAACTGTTCAGCTGGGCTGTTGGCTGCTCAACACTGAAACCAGGCCTAAAAATAGGAGGGTGTCTGACCCTGAAGTGAAGGATTTTCACTCATAACCCGGGCTGGCACTCGCCCAGGGTGACATCATCCAGAGGGGAAGTTGGAAAAGCTTCCAAATGCGCTGCTTTGCATGGAGAAGTGCTAAATGCATGTGTCAGCAGATAATCAAGTGGCACATTATTGTGGCCATGAATCAGGGGAAGAAGGGAATTGAGAAGGAAAGACCTGAAGAGGGAGGAAAAGAATTGAAGCCGCGTGTTGGAAAGGAGTTTTGTCTGTGCATAATTCAAGGGGAGATGATAAGTGAAAAAAAAAGGTCCTGTTCAGGCAAAGTCTGTCCCATAAAGATCACACTTTTTCTTCCTTTTTAATGTGCTAAAAGTTACTGAGTTGCACTTGAGGTTCTGACTATCAACCCACCCAGCGATTTTGGGGTTATTAGTCACAGTTGTGTTTTGAGTTCAAATCACATCACTTAAAAGGGCATGGATACTTCTCATGGTGGCCATGGAAGCATCTGAGATGGCCAGGTACTGGATGACTTCCTTTGCTTTCAGCTCTCTGGTATTTGAAAGCAGCTTTTTCCGGGATAATCTTCAGGGATTTCATCCAAATCCGTGCTCACGTGGCATTGATGACCTTGCTGTTGTTGTTCTAGCTCCAGTTGCTTGAACACAGTCCCTCATACTTCTGTGCTTAGCTGCTTTGTCTTCTTTAAAAGTGATAGTGTGGGTGAAATGTGGTAGCAGTTTTCTTCTGAAACTTGGTGTCTTTTCCCTTTGGATGCTGCCAGGAGACTCCTGTGCTCATCTTCTGAAGAGGACACCTTCCCCTCAGTGTTGATGAGCACATGCTGAGATGTGTAGCTCTTTTCAGATGATGAAAGCTAAGTGTGATATGGGATGTCTCTATTATCTGTTTTCCTTCTGCCTTTTAAATTCTCATTACGTATTTATAATGCTGTTATAGCAAAGATGCCTGAAGCACAACCGTGGGCAGTGTTTGGTCTCTGAGTCCCCAGTGAAGCTGAAGAAACTGCTGTTGCTGTGTAAACACTGTGTCAAGAGCTGATTTCATGCATAATGCTGGGCATTTTTAACCAACTCTCATAATGAAAAGAGGGGAAGAGTTTTACCATATCAATGTAGACATCTGATAGAAGACTAATTTATTTGGTTAGAGACTGAGAATAGGGTTCAGCTCTTCCTTCTGGGGATTTTAATGCCCAAAGATCATTACAACAGTGAAACTTTTCCTACAGACAGGCTGATTTATAGACATTTGTCACAGCAACAGGCACAGACGAGCTGCTTCTCACTTCAGCAGCCTTTGGGTAGGATTTATCTGACTAAGCACGAAGATATTTCTGATTGTCTGTAGGAAATGACGTGGCTGTAGTTGCAAAGGTGTTTCATTGGCATTGGCTGAGTCCATGGAAGGCAAGTGATGGCCCAGGCAGGGTCAAGAATTTACTTCCCATGTTAGGGTGCAGTGTATGGCCCAGAGAGGAGCTTGAGCAGTTTTTTCATGGTTTACCCAATTTTTAAGCAGGAGTTTGAAGCCTCTCTAACTGAGAGATGAATCTTTATTTGCAGCCAGCCTGTGAATCTTCTTGGCTTTTGATCCCTGGTAGTTTTTATCAAGTCCAGCCTAAATTGAGTAGCAGTGTGAGCAGCAGGGACCTGAACCATAGCAGCTGGAATAAATCTGGTGTATTCCAGTGGTGAATGCCAGTCCTGCTGTGGGCCAGCTGCTCCAGCACAGAGCTCTCCCATCACTCCACGGAGAATTAGTGGAGCTGACAGACGTGAGAGTGAGCACACACTGGAGGAGCCAGCTCTTATTCTTGCAGACAGAGCACTTTATTTTTCCTTGCTGGTTGAGATGTTCTAGCAAACACTCGACTTCCTTGTCATCTTTAAACTATGTAGAGAGGTGGGGAGTTGCCTTTTACCAAAGCAAATGGACTTTTGCTTTGAAAAGCCCCTTCCTGCAGTTTTTGGCATGACTGGTCACTGTTCTCAACAGCCCCTGAGCTTCATGATACAGTAGTTTTGTACAAAGCTGTGCATAAAGCTTTTAGAGTTGCATCTCTTTGAAAACACGTCCCTGGACATATGTCCTGTGGTTTTAACAGACAGAGTTGGAGATAGGGCTTACTTGGGAGGAGGGAGTGGGCTCAGGGGCTGTGAGATGGTGGCCAGAGGCTCTGGCAGACACACGGTGCTGGCCAGCTCTGCTGCACGTAGCACAAGCTGTCAAATAACATTCAGATAAAAATACTGCAGACTAAAAGACAGTTAGAGCATGAATTGAGCCATATTGTGCATTTGTTCTGAGGAGCAGTGCTTAATGAAACACTCCCATGCCCCTCCCCAGTGCCAAATTCTTGTCTCCCCTTTGCACCAGACAGACACACTCATATGGGGGGGGACTCCCAGAGCCCTTTGCCAGTTACTGGTTTCCATGTGGATTTTTCTGCCATGTCTTTCTGGTAGTTAAATACAAACATCAGTGCATTTATGACTGGAGCAGAGCTTTGAGATCCTGCCTTCCTTGTGCACACAGAGACAAGAGGTTAAAGCTGACACTGGCCACGGGGTCAGTTGCTCACATGCTCAGTTTGAAAGGACTCGAGCATTATGTGCAAACATATGTTAAAAGGCCACTCGTGACTGCCACAGGGGCATTGTGTGAGCTCAGCCCTGCTGCAGATGGGCTCCCAGCTGGCCCTGGGCAGGCACTTGGAAAATCCCAGTGCCCTGAGGAAAGTCTTGGCATCACAGAGAAACAGTGTGGCAGAGCAGAGGGAGAATCCACCCCTCTGTGGGGCAGCACTGACCTTTCTCATCTCAAAAACATCTCTGTCTCCCTTCAGAAGACATCAAAGGTGCTGATCTCCTTTCAGGAGCTCACAGAGGCTCTGCTGAGGTGGCTCTTCCCTCTGTCCTGGCTCCTGGTAGTAGAGTGAAAGGACAGGTTTTGGCTGAGGTCATGGAGCAGCTCCTGTTCCTACAAAGTGGGTACAAAGACCTCAGTTAAAAGGAAAAAAAAACCTGTCTGCATTTAAATCAGCCTAATTAAAGTGGCTTTTTCCAGGGGCTGGCAGGCACTTCATTGCCTGCCCAAAGTGATTTGTGCAATTACTTCTTTTGTGTTTTTCTGGTGGGGTTTTTTCTTACCTCACTCATTTATGGGGTGATCACCTATGTGCAACCTCTGATTGTAAGGTTAGAAATAAGGGGCTGGATTCTCATCTGCTCTAAGGAGGGGAGTAAATGGATAGAGCTCTGCTGATTTACACCTGCTGGTGCTCTGGGTGCCTGGAAATAGCTTAGCAAGTGTAAAAGGGAAAAAAAAAAAGGTTTCTCCATCCATCTGGAACACATTGCATCCATCAGGGGAAGGAGAGGCATTTGTGAGAGTGAACGCTTCATTTATCAGTGTAGGAGCTATTGAAAAGCCTGGATGTAGCTGGGGTAATTATAACCAAGATTAGTCTTCTTGGAATAGAAAAGTAACGACAATCCTAATTTTACCGAATCTTCTGAAATTTATTGTCAATTTATTTAACACCCCAGACCCTTTCCTATGGCAGAGGATGGGGTAGATTTATGGAGGTGCAGTTTAGTAATCTAAACACTTGGGAGTTCATCTGTGAGGCCCGTGGGCTGCTCTGGTTGTTTTCACTGTCACTGCTCAGAGGCCGTGGGAACTGGGAATGCAGATGGGAGCCAGGGGGGCACAGACCAAAAAATCACCTGGAGTCAGTCAAAACACTCTCCTTCCATTTGTTTTGCAGGTGAGAAGTACCTGCCCTTTGTAGGATGGGAAGGGAAGGTAACAAAGCTCCTTCCATCCCCTCTTTGGAAACTGTCCATTTTATCTCTTTCCAGCATTTCTGTGGGATTTTTTTCCCTTCATGTTTCCTCATCTGTGGAAGTGTTCAAGGCCAGGCTGGATGAGGTTTGGAGCAACCTGGTCTAGTAGAGGGTGTCCCTGCCTATGGCTGTGGGAGTGGAACTATACAGTCCCTTCCAACCCAAACCATTCCATGATTCTCTGTAAGGAAAGGCAGTAGGTATTCAGAAATTCCCCCAGCAGGGAAGGTCAGAGGAGCAATTGCATGTTTGGAGAGCTGACTGCAGGTTCCCCATGCCAAGCTGTGGGTATCACCTGTCCCTCTTAGGGCTTTATCAAAACTGAAAACCTCTGCAAGAAGCAGAGAGGGGAAATCCCTTTGGGACAATACAAGCTTTGTTAAAGAACAGAGGTTATTCAGAATCTGTGAAAAGACAGGTAAAGGAGCAGAGCTCTGGGCCTGGAAGCTCTTTTGCTGCCACATTTAATATTAGAGGAGAATGCCTGGCATGGGATTTAATAATTGGTGCTGGTCTTTTTTGTAGTAAGTTCGTAACTTCTGGGTCTGTGTGCATTTGTGGCTTTATGAGCTGTGCTGCCTTTTGGCTGAATATTTACTCTTTTCTTACCACGAAAGTCAGCATCTTTCCCAGTGCAGCAGGAGCTGAAATGCACAGCCTTGATTTCCTGTTCAGCTCTAAAACGCTGTGGGGTTTTAGAGTTTTTACAAGCACGCACAAAACCCCGAACAACAAACCCTGAAAGATGAAAATAATGGTCTAAAGAAGACAGAAGGAAAATTTCCTTTGCCTCCTTCTGAGTCAGGGTTTGAGTCCAAGGGGTTTAGTAGCACTCTAAGTCTTCGTGTTTGAATGCACAAGCCAAGTTCTCCCTAATAAAATTCAAAAGGCATTTTTCCTTCAGGGCACACATTCTAATATAAAATCTCCTACATTTTCCTAAACCACTGTCAGATCTGGCCACTGTTGAAAGTGGAATACACAGTTAGCTCAGGCTGCCTGTCTGAACTGGTGTGATGACTCTGTCCTGCTACACCTTCCCCCAGGAACACACAGGAGGGGTGCCTTGTCACCAGTCCTGCTGTGCTGTCAGGCAGGCCACCAGCCCGGATGGGTGGTAATCAGGGAGGCAGGAGGGGGTTGGATGTGTGTTTGGGGGTGTATCAGGAAGTCTCAGTGCCCTGGTTGCCAAAGCAATATCTTTCCAGTCCCACACTTCTATCTCCTGTGCTGCCATCCCTGCCTGCCCCTCACTCACATTCCTGCACACATCCAAGTCCTGAGGAGTTTGGTTAAAATGTGGTTTGGTGGGTTTAACTTTGGTGAAGTTTTGGTTGATGGTGTGGAAATGGTGATTTATTAGGGAATATCAGTGTTTTGTAGCCTGGGCTTTGCTTGAGCAAAGCAAAGGAAAAAAATCTTTTCATGTCCCTGGGAAAATGGTGGTACACCAACACACAATGTACTTCCCTTTATCCAGAACAGAGTTAGTACCCTCAGTGCCAGCTCTGCTCCACATTTAACCCTTCTATGGGCAGGTTGTTGGACCTGGGAGCCAACAGCTGCTCCAAGGATTAGGAAATCAAAGCAAGTTCCTGAGGTCTTTGTATCTCCCTGGTTTCCTGCTGCAGCCTTGGCAGAAATTATGCCAATGAGGTATCTGGCAGCAGGAGGCAGGTTTAGGAGTGGCTCTGGCTCTGGCTCGTGCTGCCAGCTGTGCAGCAGCTGTGGATGAGGGAGTGTTTCCATCTGTACATAGAAAGGGAGCCATGTGCAGGTCTGGTCCCTCTCCAGCTGAAGCCAATGGAGAGCCTTTCCCATCATTTCTGAAGAGCTGGAAAAGGTCTTGCACCTTCTTGTTTTTTGTTGGGTTTTTTTAATCGCTTTTAAAATATCACATACAACAGTCCCAAGAGGCAGAGGTGTTCTGAAATCCTGACCTGACATTGCTTTCAGCTACAGAGTGCTGTGGCAATATTTGTTCTGTGTCTTGGGAAAGTGTTTCCATGCCATGTAAACACAGGGTGTCTTAGAAGTTGCTCTTGGAAGGTTTTGGGAAGCACATTACAGGAGATGTTAAATAGGATGGTCACAGAGGGAGGGATGGAATAACCTCCTTACCTTCTGTGGGTGCTTTGGACCAGCTGCAGTGAACATTATTTAGCTCCAAACTGCTGCTCCTGGCACCCTCCTCCCACACCCTTGTGGCCATTCTCAGGGGTTTTCTCCCTGCCAAAGCACAGCCTGTTACCAAAAGGAAAAGACAATTAAGAGGAAGTGGTGGAGTTTGCCATATAAATGTTTAAACTTACCCAGGCTGAATAATAATGGGGAGAGTTGTTTCATCCAGACAGATGCTTCCTGGATCTAAAGCAGTGACTGGATCTGATGGGAATGGGTAAACAGCTTTGCAGGTCCCAGTTCCTGCAGCTCAGATCCCAGGTGTTGTCCCAGTGACTGTCTCTGCATGAGTGCAGGTCACTCAGGAGGCTCAGAGAGGGGGAATTGTGAGCAGCCCAAATCCTGGTTGTGGAGGGGTCTAGATGGAATCCTCTGTCCCAGCCCCAGCATGGGCTGCTCCTGCCAGGTTCAGGAAGGATGTACATGGACACATCACCAGTGCCAGCAGCTCCAGCTGCCTCCTGATGCCAGTGTGCTGCTGGCTGCCTGCTCTTGGACAGTGCCCAACATCATATACCCTGGTCCTGGGAGCAGAAATACCTCTGAGTGGCTCTAGGCAAACCAGGACAATTGAAAATGTCCCTCAAATACCCATTTTGATCTTGACATTGTGCCCTTCTGCCCTCCTTCCCAGATCACTTGCTGCACAGGTTGATGTTGCTGAGTAGGGGACTGCAGGCTGATGGCTGAGCTGTTCCTGCTCAGTCCCTTTGGGATGGTGTGGGGACATCTCACAGACATTTCTTCCCAGGAAAAGTCAGGAAAAGCAGGATGCTGTAACCCCCAGTGCCTCAGGGACAGGCTGTGTTCACCTCTGACTTTACCAGAGGGATGAGGCTGTGTTGGAAGCTGGAGAGAAAGGGTGAAGGAAAAGGGTTTGGGGGAAAAGCAAACCAAGCCATTCCTGGGCTCTGTAGGTGGAAAGGAATCTGGGGCTGGAAGCAGAGTGCTGGACCAGCACAGCGTGTGCTCCAGGGCCCTGCTACACTCCCAGCCAAACCCACACACAGGGCCAGGTGGGTTTTATCCAAGTTAAAACATACAGAAAAACTCTGTTGCTTGTTCCAGCTCACGTGCACCCATGTTTTCTGAGCAGAAAAGTCCACGGTCCTGTGAGAGTGGCTGGAGAGAACCTCCATCTCATAGCCCCCTGCAAGGGCACTGCAAACAGCATCTGTATCAGCACTGTTTGCAAACTCACTCATCCCAGGTGGCCATCATCTGGAAAGGGGCTGATTGCCAAGTAAATCCAGGAGCTGCTGTCTTTATAGGAATCTCCTAGAGGATTGACGAGGCTGTAAAACAACAGTTTTCTATAGCAATTGCTCTGTGGGGAATTTGGTCAGATCGCTGCACTGCAAATGTATAGGACGCCTGCCTGTGGAAATCCTTGAGAGTGTGATAGAATTTAATCAATCCCATTTGTTTGGATGGAGAGGCAGCCCAGATCTCTGTGGCAGATGCCCAGGAAATGCTGGAGGCTACAAAACCTGTTAAACAAAGCTATGTGTGGCCTCGTGAGCAGAATATACCGAATTTCCCTTTTGATTCACTCAGTCAACCCCCTCCCCTTATTACATCTCAAGTGTGTGCAGTCTTCACTCATCTTGTTATTTTCATAATTTTTTTTCTCTTCTCTCTCTTCTCTTCTCCTCTTCTCTTCTCTTCTCTTCTCTTCTCTTCTCTTCTCTTCTCTTCTCTTCTCTTCTCTTCTCTTCTCTTCTCTTCTCTTCTCTTCTCTTCTCTTCTCTTCTCTTCTCTTCTCTTCTCTTCTCTTCTCTTCTCTCTTCTCTTCTCTTCTCCTCTTCTCTCTTCTCTCTCTTATCTTCCTCTTCTCCTCTTCTCTTCCTCTTTTCACCAGATTCCTGGTTTTGTTTCTTTGCTTCTTAGTTTATGTGTGTTCCTTGCTTCCTTCTTATGCCTCACACTGTGCTGGGAGGCAAGAAGAGCTCACAGACAACCAGAATTGCCTGTGAGAGGTCTGGTCTGCAGCCCTGCTCCCTGTGGATCCCTGGGGCTGGGCACAGGATGAACATGCTGGGGGTCCTCATGGGCTCCCAGGGGTGCTGTTCCCTGTGATGTCCCTTCAGGAGCACATGGCAGAGAGCTGCAGAATGAGCCCCCCATCAGCAGTGGGCCATGGAGATGGGTCCTGACTTTGGAGTTACACCAGTCACACAAATCCCAAATGACTTCCTAATGATCTGTGTTGTTTTAGGGGAGTTTTATTTCCAAATCAGTTATCATTCCCTTTGAAAACTCTTGGTTCTGCTGCATGTCCAAGCTGTGCACAAAAAACAAATAGGGATAAAGAGCAACCTATTGGCACAGGAATGTAGGGGCCAGCTGGTTGGACTGTGTATTTATTGGACTGGAGGTACAGACAACATGGAAGTACCAAGATCTGCTGTTAGTTTAGGCTTCTCCCCTGTCTGGTTTAGCCAGCTGTCCTTACAAATAACAGGGAAGTTTTATGTAGTTACAGGAGATGGGAGAAAAGTTTATTCTCTTGGTTTATCTGTTCCCAGTTTGCAGCTTGCTCACCAACCACATCTTGTTTGCCATCACTTTTACTCCTTCCCCATGGTAGCCAATTCTTTTTCTTCCTTTGTTTTCTGGATCTTTTGAACAGAAAGATGAACAAGTACCTTTCCAAAGGCTCAGCACTGTTGTAAAACCACAGGAGGGCTTGGCACAGGGCAGATGTACTTGTTGCCTGGAGTATAGAAGACAGGCCACGTGGCTGTTGCTATGTTGTCTAGCTTGTTCCAGGAGATAATGTGGGAGAAGTGTCCTTTATATTGAGATTGCTGGGCCTGCCACTCAGGCCAGTGCTGGCTCAACATCTAGCACATTCCATGGAGTTGGGACACTTGGCAGTGACTCCCTATCTGCAAATCATAATTAATGGGACAGGAAAAAAAAAAATCTTGGGCCAATCTTGGGCTTCTCTGCTGGGATTCTTAAAGAAAAGGCACACTTTCCCCCTAGAAAATTCCCCCCAGGAGATGAAATGCAGTATTTTACGTCTTCCTAAAACAGTCAGCACTCACAAAGCACCTAAGTGTTGTCTCTTGGTCTTGCAGAGTGTTTGCATAAAGCATCCTCTGGTGATTTGGGTCCTGCAGGCAGTGCCAGGATGTTGCAGACTGTTGGAGGGGAAATACTCAGCAGCAGAACAAGTGAAATAAGCAGATAACTGAGCCTTGCTTTTCCTGTCAGAGGCTGCTCTGGTGTGCTGACAGGCACGTGGGTGAGGAGGAAAACTTAGTTGCCACTCGGGAGTGACTTGGTGAACACTGGTCCATCCTCATGGGAAAATCCCAGGGATTTCAGACATACCATCCAAATCTTGTTTTTCCTGTCAGTTCCAGGCAACAGCCCAGCTTTGTCTGATTTCAGAGACTGGGCTGTAGCTGGAAACGAAGGCAGCCCTTCCTCCTTTAAAGCACTGCTGGTATCCCTCCTCTCACCTCCTGGGAATGCCATAATCTCCTGTAGATGGAACCTTACAGCATTCCTTGGGATCTGCCTCCCTGCCTGTTTTCTCTGGAATTCTACAAGCTTCCAGGAACAGCACACCATGTGTGAAATCCTCTGAAAACCTCACCTGTGCTCTTGGAAGTCCCATTACATCCGTGGACCCTGCAGAGCTTCACTTTGGCCAGGCAGCCTTTCCAAGCTTGCATTCCCCTTGCAGCATCCAACTCCCCGTGGGAGGAAGCTGGAATTTTGTGGTCTCCAGCAGAGCAGCAGGTCCCAGATCCTGGAGTCACCATTCCAGTAGGTGGCATCAAAGACAGCACGTTCCTCTGCCAGACCCGGCTCCCAGGGCTGTTTTCCCACAGTCCCATTCTCCACAGTCCCATTTCCCAACAACTCTGGAGCAGATGTTCCTTTAAAAAAGCAAGCTCCTTAAAGCAGCTGAACCTCAAAAAAAAAAAAAAAAGCGATCTGTGAGTTTCTTTTCTTTTACTTCACTGTTAAGTGACATGTCCCATGTCATACACCAGCATAGTGCCCAGTTTTCCACCTGGCAAAGGGGACTGGGTGTTCCTGCCTTTGCTCTCCAATCAGCCATAATCTCACCTGAAAAATGCATTGAAAAAATCATTATAGGCCTTCAAGTAACCGTTTTGATGTCTGAATTTAGTTTACTTCATATACATATATGTAATTTTTGCATAGGTGTAGTAGGAAGATTAAAGCCATTTCATCTTCTTTTTCTTAATTTATGAGCTATGAATAGACCTGATAATTGTTGGAGGTCATTGATCTACTGGACATGAAGAAATCTCTCTTCTGGACTCCCACCAGCAGGATTTCCCATGATCAGCAGGTTTAGCACAACATGAGACTGCAGTTGGCACATCACATTTGAAAGTCCAGTCACTGCCACATCACATTTCCAAAGCTTGATCACTGGCTCACTGTTATTCCTGATCTCTTTGAGCCTGTTCCAAAATTAGGCTTCCTACATTAGCAGAAAGAGGTCAGGGGTAGTGAGTGAATACAGGAGAAAGGAACATATATGTAGTTTTTACTTTTGAACTTAGACTCCTGTGACTTTTAAATGTAATGATATAACATACCCTGCCCTTGGGAAGTGTGTTTCAGCTGCCTCCCAGTTCTTGCATTAGCCAGCAGACTTAGCAGGATTTTATGGATCTATTTTCAATTAAAAGGAAAGAGCCGGAATTTCTTCCTACTGGGTTCATATTCTGCTCTATTTGTAAATTCAAAGAAAAAAAGAATTCCCTTCCCTTCTTTTCTAGGCCTTATGCCACATATACCTTGGGCCCTACTCCTAGTCCTCACCTGCTCAAGGTGACCTTGACTTCAGCTCAGGACAGGCAGGATTTGGGCTGTTGGGAGAGGTTTCAGGAGGCAGCAGAGGGTCAGGCAGTGCTGGCTGCAGGAGCACACAGCCCTTGGGGGTCACAGTGGTTCTCTGTGGCTGCAGGTCTTGCTGGAAAAGTCTGTGAAACTGCATGATGCATCTCAAACTTGAGGGCTTCTTATTTAAAAAGACTCTGCTGAGTGTGAAATCACTCCAGGTCTGTGTTATTCCGGTTTTCTGAGGTTTTTCAAAGCCCTGGAGAGTGGGAGTGCTGCAGGGTGCTGGAGGGGGAAGGACACAG
Source organism: Neodrepanis coruscans (assembly GCA_013400695.1). NCBI lineage: Eukaryota > Metazoa > Chordata > Aves > Passeriformes > Philepittidae > Neodrepanis > Neodrepanis coruscans. The sequence goes on along the minus strand of VYZS01041995.1, from coordinate 34,429 downwards.
CTCTGTGTCTTGGGTCAGCAGCAGAACGAGCCAGAGCTCAGCCTGGAAAGTGGTGCAAGGGCTTCTGTCCTTGAACTGGAACTGAACTTTCAGTATTTTGACAACAGATCTGAATCTGGACCGAGGTGAAGGCAGAGAAATACTTAATGGGTTACCAGGTGAGAATAGTGGTTTGGCTGAAGGCAGGGAAAGGTGCAGAGGTCTGGTTTGCTCTCCCAAGAAAGATGCAAATGGGAAGAGTTATAGAATGGGAGTTAAGCATCCAGAAGAGGAGGTGGGCAAGGGTTTGCTCTCTCTGCCTGCACCTCCTGTGCCCCAGGCACAGCCCCAGTGCCCCTGCACTCAGAGCAGGGCTGTACCACTCAGCCCAGTGGGATCTGCATCACACCCACACCACAACACAACCTGCTCCAGCATTAATGGGTGTTAAGTGAATGATGCTGGTGTCTATTGCCAATCTCTTCCCTGTCCCTGGCCTAACTGAGCATTTTCAGTCAGGGCCCAGTGGAGAAGGGACTGGGGTGTCTCATTAGTTTGCAAAAATCTTGTCTGACAGAGAGACGTGACACAGAGCTGGAGAATCTGCATGGGGATAATGTACTTGTTTAATGGATGAGATCTGAAAACAGGATTAAGCCCTCCTTAGGGCTTTGAGATGGCAAACAGAAAGCTCAGCCGGGCTAGTGGAAGCTCCTGTGGCATGGTCATGTTGCACTCTAAAAATGGTGTTGGCACCAGTGGCACTTTTCAGTGTGTGCTGGTGCCTTGGGGGATCTCTGAGGCTGCAAAGGGCTGTCAAGCTGATGGACACCAGGGCCTGGACCAGCTGAGAGCCTCCAGATGTGCCCCTGGCTTCTGTCTTAGGTGGAAACAAACAGCATTCTCCAGGATGAGCAGTCCAGCTCCTCTTAAAATATCCCTGCTGCAGAGAGGTGAGGGAGGCAATCATTACAAGTTTAGCACAGAGCTTCTAAGGCACAAACATAGCCCAGGGTGTTGGATAATCTGCCAATACCATCAATAAACCCCCTTTCACAGGGGCAAAGTTGGACTTTGTTCTCCAGGTGGGAAAAATGATGAAAGGTGACAGTCACTATGTTACTGGTTATCCTCTTCCCTGGGAATGAGGTTTATGGGAAGAAGAGGAAATAGAGGAATTAAGTTGAAAGAAAACCAGCCTGATGCTTTGCAAGAAGGGATCAGAGTGCCTGGGGCCATTCAGATGTTATCCTGGTTATAAGAACTGAACAGCTGAGTGCTTGAAATGGGAGGTAGGAGGGACCTCATCAGGTGATACTTTATAAAGATGTCAGGCACCTGAAGTCTACAAAAAATACACAACTGGAATTTTTGCTGAGAAGGAATAGATGGGCATGCTCTTAGAATGCTGCTATGGCAGTGGCAAACCCTCTGTCCCAACATATTCCTTGTTTGTAGCTTCAGCAATACCTGAAGACTTCACCCCAGTGACCAGTCCACAGCCCTTAGCCCTCACATGCAGTCCCAGGAGATGGGGAGAATTTGGCTTTCATTGCACTAAGGAATGAAGGAATAAATAAATAATCCTTTCTGGTCTATGCAATTCACCATTTATAGTCATGCAACGAAATCCTGCATTCTGGTTTTCAGAGAACTGGGGGCTCATGGGGGTTGGGAGAGGGAAATCCTCTCCATCCCTGTGGGGGAAAGCCTTGTCCTGTACATGGGACAAAGTGTGTCTGATGAGAAAAGCTAAGAGGAGCCTGTGCTCTGCAAAAGCCATGGGGAAGTTGTCCAACAGCAGCTCCACTCTGAGTTATCCTTGTCAAGTTTTGACATTGTTCATATATACATGAACAGAAAGGCCAGAGGGGTTTGGGTTTGTGCTGAGGCCACATGTGAGCAGCAAAGAAGTCTGTTATTGGGCTCACAGAAGGATTTGGCTGCTGTCCCATGACAGACAGGGCTCACTTCTCATACTTCATAAGGTTTGGCCATTGGTTTGGGGGGAGTTTGGAAAAGTCATCTGCTTGTTTCAGTGAAGGCAGTGCAGTACCTGGCTGGAATGCTGGGCATTGAGAGGATGCTGCTTTACAACTTAATTTGAGAAATCTCCTTTACATTTCAGATTGTGCAGAGATTTACACAGAGGTTTCCTCTGTAGTTGTGCCAGGGAGTGCAGTGAGGGGCAGGTGATGATTCAGAGGCAGATGGTTCATGATGGGGTGTCGAGAGCACAGGGACACATGAGGGCAGAGCTTGCCCAGAGAAGTTACACCTCCCTTCTTGTGTGCATTATAAAGTGTCAGAGATTGGTTGTAAATGGCTGGGATTATCCCGCTCACTTAACTTTATATAAACTTTGCAAAAAATAGCATGTAATTTTGTCATTTTAGTAAAAGAAACATCAGCTCACGTTCCTGTTTCACAGGGAATCACACTTGACACTCTTGGCAAAGAGGAGTTTGTTTGAGCCTGTGAGATGCCTATTGTTGGGTTTTTTTGAGTATGTACTTGTGTCCAGGTGCAGTTTATCTCAGCTAAAGTGGATTTCCTTTGTTTTGTCTTTCTTTTCCTTTTTTTAATACCTAGTTTATGGATATGTGAAAACAGCCATATGTTTCTGCAGAAAGACTTGAAGATAGGACTCAGCTTCTCTGTTTTAGTGAAGCTCTTACGCGTTTTTTCAGCTTTAACAAAGCCTTAATCTTACCCCCCAATGAACCTGGGCAGGCTTCAGTGTTCCCCATAACTCCCTGAAATAGCCATAATGCCAAATAAATTTGCCTGCTCCTGCTTGTTCTCAGCATAATCCATTGGAGTCACAAAGTGCAATTAGCAAGTAAGAATAGTTTTGTCTGCCCCAAAGCTGGAGCTGAGCAAGGAGAAGAGATGGAGTCTGGCACCAAAGTTGTCTGTGGCACATCCCTGCTCCCTGCTGTGCTCCTCGAGGATGCATGTTCAGAAAGCAGGAGGTTTTAGCCACGAGGGTGATGTATTATCATCCTTTGAGTAGTCTGTAATGCTGTTCTTGTACAAAAACCGAGGGAAGGCTCTTTATCTGAAACCAGAATTGCATGAAAATTAGCTGGGGCTCGTGAAGTAGCATCTGTGTTATCCTTTTTTTAACCCTGCTTTACCTCTCCTCATCTCAACATGTAAATCCTATCACTAATGAGATTAATGGCACAGAAACCTTGTGAACAAAATCTGTAGCTTTTGGAGGAACATATAGCTGAGGTTTCTCAGTAAATCCTATCACTCCTGTTCAGGCTGCTTAGCTGCAGCATGTTCCTGCTCTCGGGTGCCTGCTAACTTTCCTAGTTCTCACCAGAGTTACTTGGTCATATTTGTACAGACACCAATGGGGACTCACATGCATTTGGGGCTTCTCCTTTTACATCCCAGAAGCAAATGAGCTCAGCAAAGGGAGGTGTGAAGGCAGCTTTGCTGTTAAGCCAATATTTCTTTTCTCATAGCTTCCACGTGGTTGTTTGCAGGTGCCCCAGTGAGCACAGGTTGCTTTGGATGGGTGCACACCTCTGTACAGCCTCTGGCTTGGGGCTGCCTTGCTGGATTTGGCCCATTGCTGTCCTGAAGTCTTTATCCTTGAATGAAGTTGAATCTCAGAATCATAGAAGCATTTAGTTTGGAAAAGACCTCAAAGACTTCAAAGAGTTTGACCAGCACTGCCAAGCCCACCACTAACCCCTGTCCCCAAGTGCCACACCTACATGTCTTTTAAATCCCTCCAGAGATGAGGACTCCACCACTGCCCTGGACAGCTTGTCCCACTCTTCTCCTTAACCTTGTCTTTCACAATTTCACAGTGAATTTGCAGGGTGTTAATTGTTTGGACATGGCTACTCTGGCTGCAGGGTCTCTCCTTTCTGGGGCTGCTGCATGAGTGATGTTATCTTATGCTAATGAGTTCACCTTATAGCATCCTCTGTCCCTCCAGCTCCTGGCAACTTGATAGGCACATGATTAGGTTTACTCCCTCTCTACTCAGTCGGTTTGGTGTCTCTCTTTTCAGAGGTGATGGTTGCAATGCAGCCCTCACTGGGCCCAAACCCTTTCTGCCTTGCTCATAAACTCATACCATGGGCTTGTACATCAGGAAAGCAGGATTTTTTAAATCAGCTTCCAAATTCTAGTGTAAAGTCTCCTCCCTCTATCAATGCAGGGCACACCCCGGTGTGCACAGTGGAGGACTTGATATACTGAGTAAACACCAGTTACTGACTGGGTTAACATGGCCACTTAAGGCTGTCTGAAATGAGGTTATCCTGGCACTGAAAACCTCACAGATGTTGGGGCACTGCTGTGGCAGGGCTCAGCAGTGATGGAAGGATGGCAGGGGGTGTGGGAAGGGCTCTGTTGATCTCAGGCTTCCCGTTCAGACTGTGATTTGGGTTGAGAGAGGTGACCAAAGTTGTCATCAACGTGCTGATAAGCTGCTGTATCATGGTCAGGGGAAGCTCTATGGCCTTAGTAATGGATGTGTTGTTGGAGGTGCTGAGACACCAAGACCAGAAGGGTTTGCACTGTCAGACTTGTTTCAAGAAATCACACACCTCAGTTGCAAGTTGGAGTGAGGTGTTGCTGCCTGGCTGTGCTGAGCTTGGTTTGCTTCAAGTTTGACCCAAATGAGATATTTTGAAGACAGGAAGCCCTTAGTTCAGACTGGTCTAAGTGTCACTTCACATGCTGCTTGGTGACACCCTGACTCATAACCACAAGCTCTTCCTGAGTTCACACATTTTCCTCCCCAGCCCTGCCCTTAAGCAACTGCTGGTCTTACAGAGCCTCTACCCTGCTCCTATGGTCAGGAGACCAGAAGGAAGCTGCACATTTCCAGTTCTCCCCACAGATATGTCTATCTGTCTGGGGGAAGCCAGATTAGAGGAGAATTCCTTCCACCAAATTCTGCTGGAGTGAGCAAATGTGTGTCCAGCAACATGTCTGGCCTGACCATGCAGGGGGCACCTGGAACACTGACACCCCCTGGGCTGTTCCTGGCACCAAATTTAAATAGATGATGCACCAGTTTGTCGGTGCCTTAATTGCCCAAGTCTTGCAGGTGCTTTTGGGACCCTGTTCCACTTCAGAGGTAAGTTTGCATTTCCCCTGTGCCTTTCCAAGCATCTCCAGGTGGTTTAGAAACAAAGGGTTGCTGAAGACAGCTGAAGGTCATGGCTGGAAGGAAGGGGATCACAGATGTTGGAAGATACATTTTTTTGGTGGCTGGATAGGCCTCAGGAGTGGTGACTTTTTGACTTTCCAAACATGTCACTTCTGGTAGGAGCTGGGTGGAGACATCACCTACAGCAAACAGCTTTCTCCTGCCTCAGAGAAAAAGAAAAGGCTGTGTGCATTTTCTTAAGTGCAGAAACAGGTGCTGCCAAAGGAGTGGGAGAAATTAAATCCAGTGCTTTCCAGGGAGAACATCCTGTTTCCAATCCCTTCTTCATTTGGCATTAAAAAGTTGGATTAAAGTGTGTCAGTTCCTCCTAGGGCTGCAAAAGCAAGAGGCAGAGCTGTAGCACAGCACAGACAAGAGCTGTGAGCCCTTCCCTGCTTAATCCTGACCTCCTGGATTCCTGGCATTTCAACCCTGTGGTCTCTTGAGCTCTGCTTTTCTGATCACAGCTTTACTTGGCCACTACAGATGTACCAACACTAACACATTTTCCTTGTGACTGCTGGTAGCAAGAAGTTTTTTACTGTCTATCCATCTATTCCAGAGTTACAGTGACCTCCTGGCTCTGTCCTTTGTGCCCAAAGCAAGGCAGCAAAGGGTATGGCTCTTACTGCAGTGACAGGCAAAATGCTCAGAACTAGGTCTGCAAAACGTTCAGAAAGACAAGCTGGTCCCATCTCTTCCCCAAGCTGTGGGGCTGGAGGGGACTGAGGAAGTTGAGATTCAGAACTTGAGGGGTAGCCTGGAAGTATCATTCAAGATCTGTATTCCATCTATTTTTGAAAGAAAATCATATCTGGATGCATCCTTTGAAGTAACATGAATTCCACTTGGATGAAGAATGTAATTAAGTGCTGCAGGCTTTAGACAACACATTAATATTTTCAGCAGTTTGACCCCAAACAGCCATTAAAGCTCTTTCTGATAGCTAAATATGTGTTACACGTTTTTGTTTTAATTAGAACAAGATTGTAATCCATACTTCAGATAAGTTCATTACACTTAGAAACTTAATGCAATCAAAAGACCAATTGGTCATTAGCTAAGTCCACTGTAATTAACATTTGCAGAAAACTTTTAATTGTGTGCCTGTCCTTCACAGCAGGTGATGAGGGGAGTGAGGGCTTTCTCTCTTATGATCAACACATAACACATNACAGGGAGCGACGTGCTGGAAGCTGTTGGAGCCAGAGATTGGCACTGGCTGCTGGCCAAGCCATGGCAGCAAGCTGTGCCTTTTTGCACTGGCAGCCCCTAGATCTTCTCCAGAATTGCCTGTCTGCAGATAATAATGAATAGTCTCTTTATGCACAGTAACTGAGTAGCACTGGTGTCGCCTCCCTGAGAAAAATCAGCATCTCTCCTCGAAGGGATGGAATTGTGCTCCTTTTTCCATACACAGGCTGCATAATTCACTATAATTTTATTATCTCTGTGCACTCAGAACTGCACCACATGGCTCTTCTGTAAGTGCTGAAGGTAAGAGGCTACACCAGCATGAATTTTCTTTAATAAGATTACACCATGATAATAGGCTACTAGAATAATTTAGCTTCTAATGGTTTTGTTCTTCCTTTCTTCCACATGATCAAGAGTGATATGCATTAAAGTTGCAGAGGCTTTTTTAATTATGCAGTAGTAAGTATATATTTTATCTAACAGCTGTAATATTCGAAGGGAATTTTTGTTTTAGTGGGAAATACTTATTTGGTGTTGCCATTTTCAAGGCTTTCTGAGTAAGCACATGCAGGCATATGGTCAAATATAGTGGTGGTGTTTTTTGTGGGAAAAATCCAAGTTTGAAACATAATGCAGCCAACCAAGCTGTCTGGAAGGGGATCAACCTTGTAATACTTTAATCTGATTAAAAAAAAAAAAAGTAAAAATTGTAAATTATTTCTTCATGCAGATGAGTTGCCTAACATCAGGCATTCAAAGTAGGGAATGATGGCTCAACTCCCCTGGGGCCTCAGTTTCCCTTTCAGTAAAACAAATGAAAGAGCCATTGGCACTTCCAAACCTGCCCCAGTGGGTATCCCAGCCGATTTATATCGCACCCTGGGAGCACTGAGAGATTTAGTTCCCTAATGTTTGTAAAACTCTCTAAGATCTTTAAAGAAACAGTGCAAAGTCTTACTTTAATGTTCCCAGAGGTAATGCTGGGTAATGGCTGTCACCTGGATTATATCCAGTCCTTGGAGAGCATAATTTTATCCAGGATCCTACCTGGCACAGAAAGCTTTTAGCCCTCCATGGTGGAGTTGGCTTGACCTCCAGTGCTATCTGAACTTGCTCTGCCATGTGCCAGCCTCTCTCCAATCTCTGCTCTTCTGGATGAAATACAGTTTAACATGGCCCAATTTGAACAATAGCTCTTCAGTTTAATTCATATCAACATAGTTCCTGACACAAGTGGGGAGGGTGGAGGCCCAGTGCCACACATCTGTTAATCAGGGCTGGGTGTCACTTTGCAATTCAGAGATGGTTTGTGCAGAGCAGAGCGGAAGGAAGCAGAGCTCTGCAATGAAAGACTTTTGAGGTTTGCTCTTAAAAGACTTGTCACCAATCATGACGTGCTTCCCCACCCCATGGCCAGGTCTTTGTGCCTGATGTAGTATAGCCAAGAGAGCAGAACTCAAGGACCTTTCTCAGTCCACAAGGAGAAAGGAGAGAGACAGATGTCCCTGCATCTCACAGAGCTTTGGAGCTACGTAAGGGATGAGGATTTGCAGCAGATGGTGTTTGCACTGGAATTGTTTGGTCTAAGGCTGCTCACCTTTGCCACTTTGGCATGGTGGTGGGAAACTTCATCCAGGTGGGGCTTCAGGTTCAGGGTTGGATGGAGAGCACTAGCATTTCAAACACTGCCTTGCTCTGCTGGCTGGAAGGAAGGTTGTATAACCCAGTGCTGAGAAACTCATCAGCTGCCTGAGCTCTGCCAGCACTGGGTCTCTCACTCCTTTTCCTTTAGGTGGGAAGTAGTAGCAGAATTTTTCCAGCTAGATGAGGTGGTGGAGTTGGGAAATAGGAAAGGATCAGGTGAGTTTTCCTTTGCAGTGGGAAAGACCCTTCCCACTGCTCTTAACCAGGAGGAATTAAGAGTGATTTGTTCAGTCACCCCCCTGCCATTAACCCCGAGCTGAACCCTTTGGTTAGGAGCTGAGTTTTCATTTGGGACATACGGACTTGCAAGCTAAATCAGAGCCCAGATGGCTTAGAAAAGCCCAGAGAACTCCAACCTGAGAGCAGCTCTTGCCACGCACGTTCCCATGTTCTTTCAACAGGCTGGGGCTGCTGTGCCAAGTGTGATTTCAGAGGAAGCTTGGAAAGAAAGTCCAGCCACGTCTGTCATCCTTTTTACAGAGAACTTCTGGTGCCTTTGCAATGTGCAGAATAGCTGAGAGAAAGGGCTTTTACAAAGTTGAGAGCTGGGCTTCTGTGTGTCCTGCTTCCCTTCTTCCTAGGATGCGTCTTCTTCCTCCATGAGTCACCCCGTGGATGAGAATAAGAGACTTTTTAGGGCACAGGAGACAAAACAGCAGAAGCTGGCTCTTCAGAGGGGTTGTGCTGTGGCCGTTTGTTCATGGATGTGGAAGCATCTGTCGTCTTTAGCCTGGGGAGTTCAGTCCCACAGAACTCCAGCACAGTCCAGACTGAATTACTTCAGCGTGTTTGTATGCGTAGCCGCACGCTGTGCCGGGTGGCTGCCTGCCACCCCTCTCCAAAGGTGGATGTGTTTCAGAGGAGAAGCAGTTTGCACGCAGAAAACGCTCGGTGCCTGCGGCTGAGCCGCAGACTGCGCCAGGCGGCACAGTAAAATATTTCCTGAGATTTGCTGGGAGGGTTGGACGCCCGAGGGCTGCAGGATTTGCCTCATTAACGGTAACACAGCGTGACTGAGGAGTCAAAACCTCTCCTGCCATCCTCACACCTCTGTGTCTGGCTGTGCCCCTTAGTCATTGCTCTGACATCGGTCTGGGAAGGGGCGTTGGGAACCTGTTGGCTGCTCTCTGCTCTTGCACTTTTTAGTGCTTTATTACTCTAGAGACTTCAAAGTTGGCTTTGAAGGTGTCCATCCAGCCTTGTCTCAACTCCCAGCTCCCAGCCAAGCACACACCTTGGGCCCTGTTCAAGCTCATCCTCCTGCTGTGAGCCACTCACTGGAAAACTTCTAATTAAAGACAGATTATTGGTCTTGGCCCTTCTTGCTAGTGTTTTGATTTGGGGCTTTCTTTTTTTAAGTCCCTTTAAAATGTCTGGGTAGATGATATCAAGGTTAATTTGTTTGTGATAGAAGAAACGTTTTCACACAGAGGCTAAATGTTATTGGAAAAGAGCAAAATTAATAGCTGCTCACTTAATCCTGATTAAACTGGCAGCTGGGAGATATTGATCAGTGTGTTCACAGCAAACTATCCCTCTCTAATGCTCAGGGTAAACAAGCCTGGGACTGTGGTTACCTTAACCCTTCCCACGTTGGCAGCCTCATGTGCTGGGCAGGCACCTGAACCAGACCATCTTCCTGCTCCCTGGCAGAAGAGCTTTGCATGGCATTAGGTCCCTGGAGTATAACCAGTCTGCCTTTACCCCCAAATCACCTTGGATTGTGAAGCACTCACCCAGATCTGGGTGTTCCAGGGGAGCCCTCTCTGCTGGGGACCCTCGGTGGCCCCCATTCCCAGCCACTGCTGCAGCTGTCACAGGAGATGCTTGAGGATAAATGTTGCATGGAATCCAAAAAAGGTGCTCAGAGAGAGGACCCAGGGGGTTAGTGCAACTGATTTTATGGGTTTAAATCACAAATAGGGTTCAACCAGAATGGGCACCAGCTTGGTCCTGGTCCCAGCTTTGCTGATGTTTCCGAATCCTGGTGTTTCCATTGCTGTTGGTCATTTTCCCACTCACCCTTTTTATTTCTGTGCTTTCTGGGGACAGATGGCAGGACCCCTGCACCTCTCAACCCACCTGTTTGATCGTGCTCTCACCCTCAAAGTCATAAACAAGAAGCAACCTTGAGGCTGCCAAGAGAAGGAAGGAGGCTCAACAGCCCCAGCTTTCCTGCTCAGGTGCTTTATTCCTCTCACCAAACACATGTTCCACCTTTGAGTCTGTGCATTCTTAGTGCAGCCACTGCCAGGCTGGCTCCAAACCACACAGATTGCTCTGGGATGGGCCTGCCTTCACTATTCACAAGGTCATTGCATTTTTGAACCTCTCTCTGCTGCACTATGGTCGAGTTTGTTTTTTCTTTCACAGCCTGTATAAACACAAACCAGGGCTGGAAATACCTAGAACTGTCTTCAGCCTCCCAGAAATTTGAAGAAACCAGATAATACAAAAAATGGCCTGAAAATACTGAATTAACATTGATGCAGAGTAACCCTGGACTCTCAGGAAATTATCAGCAGGTCACAGTAAATGCTGTGTTGAAATCATATTCTACTGGAAAATCAGTTGCTGACAAAGACAAGCTTTAAGTCCATGTTAAACCATGCTGCCATTCACACACTATTTTTCCATGGGGCAAGTGGAAGACACAGAAGGGAATTGACCTTCTTGATACCTTGGCCAGCATTGCTCCCAAAAACAGCAGCTAGTTCTCCCCATCCCCTCCCATCCCTACCCTTGCTCTGCTTCTCCATCCTGGTGCACTGCTCACCTCACATTTGATGGGATTCTGGGTTCCTTACCCTACCAACCATCCAAAGAAAGATATTTCTCCAGATGTTCCTCCTCACATGGCATGTGACAGCTTACAGAAACATCCACTGTATGCTGCAAAGACAGGCAATATGTCCTTGGGCAAACAGGCTCAGGCTTCCTGTTTTCCTTGTTACCCTTATTCCACCAAATGTTCTCTGGAGGTGCATCCACACAATAGCTGACTTTGAGCCCACACTTGTATCCTCTGTACTCCAGCCTGGATGATGGATTGCTGCTGGACAGAATCTCTCCAGGATGCTGATCAGCCTTCACCAAGCACACTGTTGCTGACTGCAGGGCCAGCATCCAGCTCCTTGCATCCAAGTTTATGAGGTACAAAGCCATGGCAGATGAAACCCATCTGCCATAGGTGAGTGGAGTTAAGCTGTTTTACAGCTGAGGGAGCAGATGTAAATCAAAATGGGGAAACTGATGGAATTCTGGCTTCATTGCAGGGGGCTGTTTTTCTCTTTTTCCCATGACTGAGAGCGTTGTTGCCTCTGAGCTTGTAGTTCAGTTGTACCTTCAGGCTTTGGTGCCTTTCCTGCACCCCCTGGAGTCAATGGCATCCCTCAGTTCTCCCTTGGGCACATGCCTAACTCCCAGTAACCACCATGTTGGCAAAGGTTTCTTCTGCCACTCCCCAGGGGACTTTTCTGCAAGCGATCCTTCAGCATATTTGCATTTGGATTTTCTTCATTCCAGCCTGGGCACGTATGGGTTCTCCTTGGTGGCTCTTCAGTCCTCAAGCCCACTCAGAACTGACCGCAGCATTTTTGTGCTTTGTACAGTTCTTTCAAGTCCCAGGGAGGTGCCAGGTGAATAGTGGGAGTGTGTGTGGCATCCAGAGGATTTTCATGCCCCGTGAACAAGAGCCTGCATTTTTTCCATAACCCTTTCTGCCATCCTCCACATGCTTCCTTTATTGGCCTGAACAGTCGTCTCTTAGGTCTTGGTCTGTCTCAGGAGAACCACCAGTTAGGAAAACATCCTTAATTAACCTTGTTGAGCTATGCCTAAGAGCAAACCCAACCTATGGAGCTGCTGCTGCCATTGTGTCTGCAGCTGATTGTACTGAGAGAAGAGACACAGGTGGTGTTTGCTCCTTGGAAGTTGGAGTTTGATGTGCAGCTTGGTGATTATTTTAAGATCGGGAGCAAAGAGAAATGCTCCCTTCTTTTGTTATTATTGCTGGAGACATGGAGCAGAAGACTCTTCTTTGTTAAATTATATATCCTTGAGAATAGATCCTGATTCCAGCCTATGTTTGGCAAAATGTGGTGGAGTCACAATGTGGATTCATTCACAATAAATGGCACCTAAGACAGTGGAAGGTGGTGGGTGAATTATCCACTGATAGAATAATGCTTTTGAGAGGAAATAAAGAGGCTTCTGCAATGACTGCTGAAGTCAGTGCATTATTTCTGTTTGGTTACTCCTCTGTAATATAACCAACACCACTGATCCCTCCTCTGCCTTGGGCGACACGTGTTTCACGGCCATTAAGAGAAAGCAGCTCAGTCTTTCATGTTCACAGCGTGCCTGCACTTCCCCCTTCTTCGTCTCGCAGCTCAGTATCACTGATACTATGACAGAACGTGTTCAGTGCACAGAACTATTAAAGATGTAGCTCAGATGGTGCTGACGGGAGGCTGACATCTCCTGAATAATTTATTTTAGCTGAAAAGATTTGTAACACTTAAGTGTGAGCAGGACTCTTCGTTTTAACTCTTTCTGAGGCGGCTGCTTGTTGGGATTTGCTGGTTCGGGCAAGAAGTGGCTCGGCCTGTTGGAGGATGAGATGGACATCTCTGTCAGCCAAAGCCACCAGCTCCCTTGGGGACAGTCAGACTGTGTGTCACGGTCCTCTGGAAGCTGGGAAACTCCAGAAGGACTCCATAGGGAAGCTGGAGGTGTAGGAAGAATCAGTCACTAACAGTTGGATTGCCGCTGCCTTGGGAACAGCGAGCTTTTTCCAGGGTGGAGGTTTGTAACAGGCTGTAATTACCGGCTGCAAAATATTTACTGTAAGCAAGGAACAGCTGGTTACCTTTAATTCCTGGCAGCAGCTCCCTTCCTTGGGGGCAGTGACTGTAAGTACTTTCTCTGAGGAGTAGCTGCTCCCATCCCCTTGTCCAGGAGAAAGTAACCAATGTGTTGATGGGCCAGGGGTTGGCACAGAGTAGATGAACCAGAAGGAAGAAGAGTGGCTTGTGTGATTGTAATCCTTGTTTTTTATGTCTGTGAAGCATGTTGGAGCCTTGAGAGTACATGCAAAGGATGTCTAGGTGGGAAAAGGGAACTTGGAGTGCTCTTAGATGTTACTCAGTGTGTTTTTGTCAGCACTCTGTTTATCATGCCCAGCTCTCTGCATTAGGCACACTGAAGTTGCAATATAGACTAATTGGTTTGTGCAGCGTCACAAAGAGACCATTAAACGTGGTGTCAAACACAAATCTGTGGGTTCTGATTCCAGTCTATCATGAGGCTGCCACAACTGCAACAGAGAGCTGTGCAGTTAAAGCATGGGGGATGTATTACCAGTCCAACCAGTTAGTGGTCAGACTCAATGATCTTAGAGGTCTTTTCCAACCTTAATGATTCCATGATTTCATGGATGTGGCTTTGCAAGACCAAGACTTGGTTCACTGGAAGGAAAGCAGGGTCATTGCTTTCTTGTATACATTTAGTGGAAACTTCGTGCAGGGAACATCCTTGCACACAAGCAAACAACCCCAGTTTCCAAATTTGTGCTGGCAGAAAGGCAGTCACGAGGCAGAGACCAGCTCTAGCAGAGTTTATTAGTTGTATTCTTGGTATTGGTGTTAGAAAGGCCAAGATAATTTCCGTGATGCTTATCTAAGAGGCCTCTTCCTCCCTCTTTAGAACACAAGGCATTACACATGGAGACCAATCCTGCTCTCAGCTGTGAAGAACTGGTTCCCATTCAAGTCAAAGGAAGTTGCTCACAGGTGGTAGAGACCAGGATTTATCCCATACTTTACGAACAAATTTATCACTGAAATTGCTGTGCCCCACAGAAGGCTGTTCCAGCCCAAAAGAACTCAGTGCTGATTCACAAACAACTTCTCCTTCCTGCTCTCTCACTCTTCTCCTTACTCCTGGTTGTGTTGCTTGCAGGGTTATTTCATTGCCTTTGAATAGTCCTCCAGGTTCCCACCAAAACTGAGTTTAACAGTTAAGGTAAGACACAGTCTGTCCTTGAAGAACACAAAATCTGTATTGGGGAGAGGGAATGGAAAGACAGAAATCCTACTATTTCTGGTTTACAGATGAGGCCCTGCAATGTAGAAGATGAAACTGATGTTCTTGAAGTTGATGCCAAAACCCATTTATGGCTCCCAGCTGGTCAGGGCATCATCCCAAACAGTTTGTGATTGATCCATCCTTTGTAGAGCCTGGCCACAGATTCTTCCATCACTCTGAATCTTCTCCTAATCTTGAAGGGACAGGAAACACCTCATTCTCCTGTACCTGGTTTTTTTTTTCCTAATGAAATTTCAAGGTGCTCACACAAAGGAGCAACGTGTTGTTATTCTCATTTTTCACTTGGGAAAACCAATTCACAGAAAGACAAAGTGATGACCTGAGTTCACATGCCAGGCCAGTGTTAGAGACAAGATGGGTTCTCCATGTCCTCTGTTCCTTCCCAGCCTCTTTCATAAACCCAAAAGCAATAAAATGAAACAAAGATTCATAGCTGGAAAAATTGGATTGGGACTTGCAGCAACTCAAGATCAACCATGGAGCAGTGTGGCTCAGTGGAAACCCTGGAGTTATTGACCTCTCAAAACTGATATATTTTTGTATAGCTAAATTCCAAGAAATAATTAAATCCTTATTAATTGTATAGACAAGAACTAGTAGGAGAGAAGAGCCAAAGTCTCTAGGTCAGAATCAGCGGAATTCATCACCTAGCAAAAGTTTGTCTGGTGAATAAATACACCCAAGAAATTAGTCCAATAAATTTTTCCTATTGAAAGAAGTTGTCTCCCTGCTTTTTGTATGATTTTAAAGGAAGACAACTGAGTATAAATTTCCTTCATCTACAGAGAAACAGACATTCAGATGTGTCTGTGTGTATCCTTGTTTTGGGGATGGTGCTGACAGCTGTGTAGGGCTTGTTGGACTGAGCCTGACTGACTTCAAGAGCTGTTGGAGTGGAGACCAGCACTGATTTCCAACCTGGGGAAAAGTCTCTTCAATTCCAGCTTCTTTGTGCATTAGCAATTACTTTCAAATGTTTAAAACTCAATAGCACTTGCCAGAATCTGTGTTGCCTCCCAAGGAAAAAACCTCTTAATTTCTTCGTGTTTAGATGCCAAATATGTGGCTAAACTAAGTTTGATGATAGCTAAGGTTTGGTTTTGGGCAGATGGTGAGTCCAGGCACAGTTGGTGCCTGGAATATGCACACAGCTGTGACTGTGTTGGGGAAATGTCTCTGGAAATGTAAAAAAATTACTCTTAAAAGATATTAATCTTTCCCACATTTCCTGCTATGGTCAGAGGTGGTTTTCACATAGTTTTATTCTCAGCTCTCTCAGTGTTCTGAGTCCTCCTGCCTAAGAATCTCTTCTTGCAATGATTTTACAGCCTCATGTATTATGTAAACATGAAAAATGATTGGTTGAGTATGAGGTTTCTTGGTTTCAACCAGAAAAGAAATAAAGAAAAAGACACTAGAAAGTGACTTTTATGGAGAAAGCCTCATATATACCATAACAGCAACCAGAAGTGTCTCTGAATGAGATACAATGAGACTGGTTGTGAGCAGAAGTAAACTCTGATTTTAAGACTTCATGTTTTAATGCCCCTGCAATACAAGTGCCCGTATGCACCTCACTGGCTCTGCCAGCTTCCCATTACCTCTTTCACAACACAGTGAGCAGTCCCAGGGTTACATAAAGTTGTCAGACACACGAGGATGTTTCCTGCAGCCCTGTCCCTGCAGCAGCAAAGAATATTGCGTTGCTTCAAAACTGTAAGGAGAGGGTTATAAAATTATCATGCCTGTAAATTCCAGATGCAAACCATATGATTGCAGAGCCCTTCTCTCCGTCCTTGTTTAAACTGACTCTCTCCTCAACATCTGTCTGCCCTGGAAGTGCAGTTTTCCCTGTGCTCAGTCACATGCTCAGTGTACACCTTGTGCTGGGACTAAAAGGCCTTTTGAAAAAAAAGCACTGTACAACTGATGAAGTGTTTGCTTAGGATTAGGTGCTGTGGCTAATATAAGCATTAAAAAAATGTCTCTGGCCACTGTCCTGTGTTGCAATGGCCTCATGTTTCCTCTCCTCTGGAGACGGATGTACATCTGGTTTGAGTGGCTTTTGTCCTATTCCCTGGGCACAAAAGAAAAAGTTAAAAAAGGAAAAAGCTTTTAAGGATGGAAAGTTATGCAGTGATGCTAAATATATCAGTATTTCTTGGACCTGAACTTACCAGGATACACTGTTCCAGCAACACTTCCAGCACGAGTGCAGAAGAGGCAGGTCAGTCAGCTTGTAATCACTTGGGGGTTTGTTCTGAAGCAGGGAGCTACATCCACATGTGAGGGTGGTGACTCTGGGAGAGCTGGAGTGCAGGGCTGCCCTTGGGATCCTGCCTCTGCACCGCTGGGCTGAGCCCCTGTGAGCCCTTCAGCTGTGTCTCCTCTTCCCAAGAACGATCCAGTTACACGCCTTGAGCTTTGCCATAGTAGCAGAGGAAGGGAGAGTACAAAGGTTATGGAAAACAAAACATTAATTTTCTTGACCAGCTGTGTTACAAGCAAAGTGCAGCTTATTTATACCCACAGCACAGCGTTCATAAATCAGGGCTGCTCTCCAGCAAGGCATTTAATGAGAACTATTAAATGATTTCACGATGTACTCATCGTTACCATCTGATAAAAACCAGCGCTGGCTCTGAGGGCCAGGACTTTTCAATTGCAGCTTTTTGTGCTTGGGGGAGGAGGTGTGGGGGAAACAAAGCCCTGAGCAGCGTCAGACGTGTTCCACAAACCTCTCTGTGGGCGCATTGTGTCGGGAGCATTGATCAGACGCTCAGCCCATAATCAGGGACGTGGGCCTCTGACGTGAGCAGCCTTTGGGTTTATGTAACACCTTCTGCAGAGGAAATACCTGAGCTGATCTCACCTCTTGTCTGCCAGCATAAATCACAGCGGGTGCTGCTCCCCAGGGGTGTGTGAGGCTGGACCCCAGCCTGTGGTGCAGGAGGAATCACACAGTGGGTTGGGTTGGGTTGGGTTGGGTTGGAAGGGACCTTAAAGACCATCCAGCTCCAACCCTGTGCCATGGACAGGGACACCTTCCATCAGCCCAGGTTGCTCCAGGCCTGGATCAGGAAGCCAGGGAGCTCCACAAACCCTGCCTCTCCTTGGAAAACCAGGATGTGTTTGGTATTTGTGGGAGTTCAAGCCAAAGGGATCATACCCTGTGGCATCCTGGAAGCTCCTTGCACTGTGTGGGTCACCCCAGGGGCACAGGTCTATCTACAGCCCTCTGGACTTTCACCCTCCCAGATTTCCAGGCAGGAGAGGCTGGATCCAGTGGCTGCACAGAACATTTGTCACGGGCATACCCAAGCACTAAAATCACAGGAGTGGCTAATTTATGTGAGAAGGTTTCCTATGAATCAATGCCCAGAGCCTTGCCCCTCTCCAAGTGCATAATTGCTAATTCAGCTGCTTCCATTCTCTGACACTGTCTCCTTCAATAAAACTCGAGAAGCTCTTGCTTTTTAACAAAGATGTTTATCTTGCCTGAGTTTGTGGGAAGCTGTAGGAGGCTGTCCTTTCTTACTGCATAGCTTTAATGGGGTAAACAGTTGCTGTTACTTGGTTTCCAGACAGGTTTTTTTTTGAATGGGGATTGGGAGAAGGATTCCTTAATTAATCCTTTGGGAAAGTGGTAGGGTTTCTCTCTTGTTGTTTTGGGTTTGTATCTAAGTAGCATCTCCCAGATGCAGAGTAGCTAAATTCAGGTCCAAATGTTACCTGGCATTTCTGCATCTTTCCAGTGGGTAATTTTATTTCATCCTTCAAGTGACCTGTCCCTTTGTCTGGGATGGAACTAAACGGTCTTTAAGGCTCCTTCCAACCCAAACCATTCTGTGGTTCTATGATTTTTGTCCCTCTCAGAGAATGAAGTGTCCTTTCTTGGGGAGGAAACATCTGTGTGTGAGGAAAATCATGTGTGTGAATGGCAACATGGTTTAACATGGACTTAAAGCTTGTCTTTGTCAGCAACTGATTTTCCAGTAGAATATGATTTCACCACAGCATTTACTGTGACCTGCTGGTAATTGCCTGAGAGTCCTGGGTTACTCTGCATCAATGTTAATTCAGTATTTTCAGGCCATTTTTTGTATTATCTGGTTTCTTCAAATTTCTAGAGCTTCAGTGTTCTCAGAGCAGTATTTGTTGGATTAGCTGCAAAAAAAAAAAAGCTTTGTCTGGTCTCAGTATGCTGAGTCAAAGACTGCCATAGCATAGGATACAAGCTACCACTACCCACAGAGGCTAATGAGGTAAAATCAGATTACAGTGATGCAGGCAGAGATAGCTGCAGAAACTGGAAGTGCTCACAGGCTGGATGGAAAGCTTTCCCAAAGTGTTTAGTCCTGGGCAGAAGATAAAAGTCTCACAGCAAACGTGGCTGGAGGATCACTAGCACATCATTTTATTTCTAAAGGCTGGACAAGTGACTTCCAGAGACAGGAAATAATCACTGAAGTCTCTGGAGCCAGGACTCAGGCAGATGCCATTCAAAGTCAGAGTTTGTGGATTGCCTCTAGCAATTATCCGTAGTTAAGTTTTGTAATTCTAATTTTGCAGAATGTTGTTTATAACTAAGTTAAAACCATGGGCATGACAGAGACAGTTGTTTTCCCAGGCCACATGCCTGGTTTTGACTTTAGAGGGGTTTTTTTATTTGCTTCTTTGTTGTATAAAATCTTGAGGCTGGCTCATGCTAATCTGTTTGCCATCCACCCAAGTTTTCCTCCTGTAAATAACTTCTTTTTACCTTGTGAGTGCTACTTCCAGTGGGTAGGGAAAAAGCAAGTCCCTGCCCTGATGTCCCTGTCTCCCTTGGGAGCTTGTTTCATCTTACTTAATGCTATCAAAAGTCAATCAAATTGTATCAGTGGTATAAAAGTCCATATCAAAAGCACCATATCTGGAAATCCAGGGCTCTGGATACAGGTATATGGCAAATAACTACCCATGGGGCACCCAGGCATGACATTGCAGTGCTGCCCAAGGGACAAGTTGCAAGCAAATATCATCTCCATGCTGAAAGCAATGCACTTGTAGAAGCCTGAAGTCTATATCAGCCTAGAGCTGGTTTTAGTGATGTTAAATCAGGCAAAAAGTAAAAGTATAAAAAGGGGAGGTTCGTAGAGAAAGAATGAAAGCAGATGCAGAGCACAAGAAAATATTCCTACACCAGAATACCTGAAGTAACCAAAAGACTTCCTAAATATTGGAGAAAACTCATCCTCCTGGTGAGTTCAGGGGGCTATTTTAAGATATAGGTGTTTTCACTTTGTCTTTACCTCAGTCTTACAGATCTCCATAAGGGGAGGTTGGAAAACAAATTCTTGAAGTGTAACCAAAGGAAAGGGTCATGGGAGTGTCAGCTGCCAGACCTGGGGGTTCAGGATTTGCTCAGCCTCCTCTTTGGAAGCTGAATCAGTATTTTGTGAGGTTTTTCAGCAGAAGCATGACCAGGTAGGGGTTTTTTTCAGAACATTTTTTTCTCACTGAAATTCTTCAGCCTGGGTTGGAGTTGGCACTCTCCCTCAGGGTTTACCTGCTTTTGTGACCCAGAAGAGGATTTCACACCTGACTTCACAGAGCAAAGAAGGTGCTGAGGGACTTTGCTGTGAGTCAGGGCTCAAACTTCAAGGGAATGTGAGTGAAAATGTGTTCCCACCAGTGCCTCACTGCAGGCACCAGGCAGTAGCTGTTCTAGGGGCACAAAAACATCTTTGCAGGCATTTCTTTAAAGTATTTTTATAAAAAACAACAGACTATAGAAGCAAGACCCAGGTGGAGTTTGAAGGTTGGAGGAAACACCTTGAAAAAATTTTGTGCGTGTATTTGAATGTGGTTCTTGTTCTGCTGAAAACCAGGAGGATTAATGGATTGATCATAGAATGCTGGAATGGTCTGGGTTGGAAGGAACTCTAAAGACATCTTATTCCACCCTCCACTGTCCCAGGTTACTCCAAGCCCTGTCCAACCTGGCCTTGAACACTTCCAGAGATGGGGCAGCCACAGCTTCTCTGGGCAACCTGTGCCAGGGCCTCCCCACCCTCACAGGGAAGAATTTCCTCCCAATATCCAATCCAAACTTGCCCCCTGTCAGTTTAAAATGTCAGTTTACATGTTCTATCCCACTGCTGTATTGTCTATTGTGTACAAGACATCTTTAACCCATACTGGCTAATTATTAAATTCAGATATGAGCAATCATAAAACCTGCTGAGTATTGCATGTGTGATGAGCTGCTCAAACATCTTATCCAGACGTGGCATTTTTAAATGCTCATTGCTTTCTCAAGGTGTGCCCATTTGTATGGACTTCAGACAGCTCTAGACTGCTTTGCTGTTTCCATCCATGTGAGGGTATGAAATGGGAGTGGGGTGCATAAACAAGTCTGAAGGAAGGTTTTCCATTAGCTGCAGATAGTAATTTATGGTGGGAAAGCAACAGGCAATTAACTCCTTACCTTACTGAGCATTAATGTAAAGTGCTGTAAGTCAGAACATTTCCTTTAATGTTTTACTTAATGAAGATGAAGTCTCTCTCTTTATGATCTAGTGAAGTCCTTTCCACACAAGGTGGTTTGTTTCAAAACATTCTTTATTATATTTATATACATTATAGTCACATAGCACACCCCAAGCCTACATTCCAAGCTACTGCTTCTCATTGTGGACTGAGAAAAAACAGCAGAGAGGTTTGATTAGCCCTCCACAGACTCTTCTGTGCTGCCTTGAATGGAACGTGAATGAGACTGGGTTATTGTTGGGTTGTTTTTAAATCCATAGACAAATATCTCCACCCTGAAATACCTTACAAGAATTTAGCAATATGTGCAGAGACTACAGTCTTGGCTGTCCCACCCCCAGTACAAAGTGAGCCTTTGAAGTGTTCTAGGTAGGATATTTTCTCTAAGGTATCAAGCATGGTATGTAAATAAACTTCATTTCAGGCCAGGTTGGGTTACAGAAGCAGCTGGTCCACAGCTAAAACCAGTATTATGGGCTGTTCATTCTATAAAGATTTAGTCTTCACTTGAAGCTGATGCAAAGGGAGGAAACTGGTCTCGACCACAATGCTCAGATGAAAGCAAATACTACAGATACCAAGAAGGTAAAGCAGTTACCATGCCACTGTTCTTGTTTATTTGGGTTTTTTCCTCTTCTGTTTTAAAACTGTCAATCTTCTATATTTATTCAGTAGTTAAGAAATTTTAACAAGTTCAATCTGATTCTAAGAAATGCTAAGCACCATCCCTAATCAGTGAGAGCTGAGCTGCTGCAATAGCCTTACTGGTACTAAGGGTCCTTCATTAGAAATCATAGAATCACTGACTGGTTTGGGTTGGAAAGGACCTTAAAGATCATCTTGTTCCAATCCCCTGCCATGAGCAGGGACACCTTCCACTATCCCAGGCTGCTCCAAGCTTTGTCCAGCCTGGCCTTGGATACATCCAGGGATGGGCCATACAGTACAGAAATGTAGTTCTGTGCTCTCCCATGACTTGCAGACTCTTTCAGTTTTCCCTTGGGAGAGTTTAAATACCTGCAATGGAAAAATTTGGGACTGTGCCTTGTTATGGAGGTGGAGGTGTCATTGCCCCTGGGCCCCTCTTTCACTCCCAGCTCCCTTGGGCACCTTGCACAGCCTGATCCTTGGATTTAGGTCTTGGAGCTCATGAAGAACTGACTCAGAAACCATCTCAGCCTTACAAGGATGAATGTGGCAGGTTGTGAAAGCAAAGTCCTGGCAGCAGTTGTGGCTGGTGCTGTTCTGAACATGCCAGGTGTGGTACAAACTCATCGTGTTGGCGTCCCGATGATTTTGTGGTTCCAGGCTGTGGTTTGCATGTGTGATAACAGCCAGCAATAAACTGCCATGGGAAATATCTAGTCAGTCCCACACACTCTAATTTTAAAAAGCTATTTGGAGGTGGCCACAGTATTTATTAAGCATTGTATTCATGAAAGTGGCAGCCAGGGACCAACATAGGAAACAATGCTGGAGGATGTGCAAGTTCAGCACAGGACACAGACCTTACCTGTTCAACACCCTGAACTAAAACCAAGCATCCCAAATGCTTTACTTCCCCAAACCAAGGATTCATCAGTCAGTTGTTTCACATTTGGGATTATTTATTTAACAATGTAGAGCAAAATCCCTGTTGGCTTGAGTGGGACTGGTTATTTGATAGAACTCTTGGAAGGCTTCAGTGGGGCCAGGGGTTGGTGCTGAGTCTGCAGTAAGGACACAGCAAGTTGGACACACCAGCAGCCTTCCTCTGAGGAGCTGGAACTCAAAGCTGGAAGGAAGTAGGTATAAACCTTGGCCTGTTCTGTGGGTCCAAGCAGAGGGCTGAGAGCCAGGAGGGTTGGGGGTTTAATCCTTACACTAACAATGTTAGTTTAGCTTACTTTCTCTAATCCATTCTTAAGCACAAGCGGAGATGTGGTTTGACACCTTGAAAAATGTGCTTGCTGGCTTTCCTCAGCCCTGCTGCTCCCTCCTGGATCCTGCTTGATGTGAGGACCAGGTGGAAGAGAGCCAGGAGGAGAAGGAAGACTCCGTGGCCATCCCTGCTGCCTCCCTGCAGTATTCATGTTTCCAGGGCAGTGTTTCCTGAGACACTTCCAAAGAGCTTGAGATCCTTGGATGAGGCACAGTCCATAAATGCAGCATGTCATCATTCTTTGAACAGATTCCCATCTTTGTGAGCATAATCAACAGGGGACATCCTGCATTCCTCTGGAGGGAGGTAGCCCAGCCTTGGGGCTCTATTGCCAATTAAAAAATAAAAGGGATCCGTGGGGGCTGCCTATTGTCAATCCATATGGCATTGTATTGTCTGCTGTTGGGTTTAGGATCTCACTCCCCAGCAGCCCCATACAGTATCCTACAGGCTCAGGCACATGGCATAAGGCTTCCCTTTATTACCTGCTCAGCTACTCAGGAAACTTGTTTTTTTCATCTCTGAAACAGAGCAAAAAGCAAAGCTGATCAGCTCCATCTACTTCATAAAATCCCAGAATGATTTGTGTTGAAAGGGACCTTAAAGACCATCTAGTTCCAACCCCCTGCCATGGGCAGGGACACCTTCCACTAGACCAGGTTGCTCCAAGCCCCTTCCAATCAGGTCTTGAACACTTCCAGGTATTGGCAAACATATTTCCCAGGCAAATGAAATCTCATCTCCTTGACACTGTGGTCATGGAAGTAAAGGTAGGCAGGCACTCATGGCATGCAAACTTCCAAAGAGAAGGTTATGAATATCTCATTTACAGAGTGGTTTAAGCAAATGAGCCTTAATTTGGAATAACTGTAGCAAATTTCTGCTTTGGAAGGAGCAGAAGTTTCTGAGGAACAGGCCCAAATTATTTGGGTGGGCTCTGCGTGCTCAGATGTCTCTGAGCCCTTTCAGAGGGCATAAATAATGCCTGACTCAGAGCTTAGGCAGAACTCTTGGGGTTAGTCCAAACATGAATTCTCTTTTGTTACATCAGTTACAGCATGAGTATGTTTAGAAACAGGTGGGTTCCTGACATCTTTGAGTGTAGTGAGGTTGGATGTCATACATCCAACTAATACCTATAATACAGCCTATTTAGTCTGGGAGGAGAAGTCAGACAGAACCCATGCCATTGCCTTCTCCAGGCTGAACAACTTTGCAGACAAAAATATAAATCATACCTTAATTTTCCAGTGTAGGTGCTCTTTTGGCTTCTCACATGAGAAAGGTTTTGGAGCAGGGAGGTGCTGGTTCCCAACACGTGTGTGAATTGGCTGTTCCTGCCCTTTGGAAGGAGAACTGGCTGCATGTGTGTCTGTCTGCTTGGGTTTCCTGGGAGTGGCACAGATAGCTCATAGTTTCATTCTCATTTAAAATTAAAACTGATTTAGTGAGCAGCATTTGGAGACAAATATTGTTCTCCTTAGGGTAGCTCAAATTCTTCTTTGGTGAGAAACAGTCTTTCAATGCCGTAACTTTGAATGTCTTGTCTCAGGGTTGCATGATCAGTGCCAATCTGGCCTAATACTTTTTAAATCAAACTTCTCCAAGCAACATTTGAAATCTTAAATTAAGACTTCTTTCTTTTATAACCTACAAAGCTCCTTTCTTACTAAAATCTGCATGTTCCAGAGTTCTGTGACTTAAATCTCCGTAAGATGCTTTGCAAATGCAGAAGCCAGCATTCATTTAACATGTTGCATAGGGATTTTGTAAAAGATGTATTAGGGGAAAGCAGTGAAATATTCTCTTAGGTTAAGGTCTTTAAAAGTATCAAACAGAGTAAGATGTCTGAGCACCTCTGAGCTTCACATTCAACCCTTGAAATTAATCTTTCCCACTCCTGTGTAATATTAAGTCTGATGAATAGCTAATGCATCAGTTGCATTTAAGATGCACATCTGTTTGTGTGTATGCACAAAGAAAACATTTATGTCCAAATTCTTCTCAGGGGCGTTTAAAATTATTTTCTACTGAATTGAGTCAGGTCATCTGGCAAAGCTGAGCAGGTCATCAATAATTAATCCAAGCAGGCAGAGCTGAGTCTCACGGTGCTTGCAAACACCCTGTTAGACTGGATAGTTTGGCAGAGCAGGGGCAGTTCTCAGATTTTCTCAGCAAACAAGCAAATGTGCATTTAACTTTTGAGGGGGAGAGGGAGGCTTGGTTTTATTGGAAACAGCTGTTCTGTGCTTGCTCTGCAGCACTTGGTGCATCCATATCAACAGTCAGAAGTTCTGGGCCCCCAGTCCACCCCCATCCAGCCTGGGGGTCATTGCACTTACACCAACATGCCTGGCATTTATGGCTCTTTTCCATGGGTTTGCAGACTGTAGTAACACAAGAGGTTGGATTTATCTCATTTAATTTTGTCTAAACCTTATTAAAAGTTAAACAGCTTCTTTAACACCTCACTCTCCTGTCCAAGAATTGGCTTTGGAGTATGAGCTTGTCATCTGGTTTAAATAGAGTCAGTAGGGAAAAGCATCTCTTCCAGAGGGTATTTCCTATCCAAAATTGTCTAAGAAGATGGGAAGAACACAGGATGAATAAGCAAAGCTGGTGAAGGGTCTAGAGCCTGAGTCTGATGAGGAGCAGCTGAGGGAGCTGGGGGGGCTCAGCCTGGAGGAAAAGAGGCTCAGGGGGGAAACCTTCTCACTCTCTCCAACTCCCTGACAGGAGGGGGAGCCAGGTAAGGGTTGGGCTCTGCTCCCAGGGAACAAGGGGCAGGATGAGAAGAAATGGCCTCAAGCTGTATCAGAGGAGGTTTAGGTTGGGCATCAGGAGAGATTTCTTCACTGAAAAGGTTGTCAGGCATTGGCACCCCAGGGAAGTGCTGGAATCAGCATCCCTGGAAGGATTGAAAAGTCATATACATGTGACACTTGGGGACATGATTAATTGTGACCTTGGCAGGGTTGGGTGGGACCACAGCAGGTTGCAGCTCAGAGACCACAATATCAGGATTATGGACAGAGAAGGAGGGAGCAGAGCCCCATGTGGCAAAAGGGGCTGGTTATGTTTCTCACCATCTGGTGGGCACCAGGTTCCAGCTCTCCCTGCCATACCAGCTGTCCCCAGGACACATGTGCAGCTGTTTTAGGACAAGCAGGCTGGGAACCAGCCCAAAACCAGACCAGGCATGTGTGCTGCTGCCTCTCCTCCACCATAGTGCTGGTATGCACACTTTTAATGCCTGGCCCCTGCTGAACTGCTCTTGCTTTACAAGATGAGAGAGCTCTGCAGTTTTGACAGGAAAATTGCTGCCCAGATGCTGGAACACCAGTGCTCTGCTTGTTTAAATATTTGTTCAAACCAGCTTGACTCTCCAGTGTGTTTTTCCATGAGGGATTTTGGAGGTAGGGGAAAGAAGTCAGTATTAATAAAATCCCATGCTCTGGTGTACTCACATGGGAGTATTTAGCTAGCAGTACCCTCTGTCCCGACAGCATCACGTCTCCCCATCACCATCCTGCTTTCCTTCATGCGTGTTTCTTACTTAAGGAAGTGTGTATATGGATCTGAATATGTCCTATCCACAGGCTGTCAGGACTTTTCATCTCCCAAACTCTTAATCTGGCATGTTCACATGTGCTGTTTCCTGAGAGAGAAAATAAATAGGGATGGGTGGAGGAAAACAGCTGCCATCATCCACTTCCTCAGTGTGGTGTGTTTGATGACTGGCTGGTGCACTGCATCCTGCAGAAATAGCAGGAATTGGGATTATTTAAGGGTTAATTCACAATCACCATGAGTAAATGTCATTCCTGGGAAGTACTAGTGCTGACCCTCTCCCAGGATTTATTATCCATAGAAGTTTGCTACTGCTGAGCTCTCACTTGAGAGCTGTTCTGGTCACCTCTGCTCCTTTAACTTCTTTATTTTGACAAAGTCCCACTTGCTCTCACTGAATCACTTCACATCTGTGGTTACAATCCCCATTTCAAACCTCCCCGGTGTGATGCTCTGCACCAGATTTTGGTAAGTGCCAGTTTAAAAAGACCTGGTGGAAAATCTGGTAAAGCAAAGTGCAGCAGGGACACAAAACACTCCTCATGCACCTATTTTAGCCCTACCAGTGCTCTGAGTATCCTCTTCTAAGCAGTTATTTCAGGAATTGTGTGTCTGAGCTCATTGATTAGAGCACCACCATGGAGCCAACTGATTAGAAACAAACAAATTACCACAACACTTCAAATTAAATTTTCAGCACGTGTGTGTTTGAAAAGTACAAGTGTTCACCCCAGGAAGTGCCTTGAAATTCAGAAAAACAAGAATTTGGGAAATGGAAACCTTCCAGTGCCTAAAGGGGCTACAAGAGAGTTGGAAAGGAACTTTGGTCAAGGGCCTGGAGTGATGGGATGAGGGGGAATGGCTTCCCACTGACAGATGGCAGGATTAGATGGGATATTGAGCTCTGAGGGTGGGGAGGCCCTGGCACAAGTTGCCCAGAGAAGCTGTGGCTGCCCCATCCCTGGAAGGTTGGATGGGGCTTGGAGCAACCTGGGATAGTGGAAGGTGTCCCTGTCCATGGCAAAGGGGGTGGAACAAGATGAGCTTTAAGGTCCTTTCAAACCCAAACCATTCTAGGATTCTATGATTTCTAGCATTTGGCAATCTTATTTTATTTTGGTTTTAGGTAATCTGTACAGAAGATAATTCCCTATCCCCTCAATCTTAGCATTTTCCAGTATATTGAGGTATCTTGCCTGCAGAAATGTTGTACTTAAACTGGTTTATTCTGCTCAGTCAAAACTGCAGCACTTTAACATAAACGGGAACAATTAAGCCACAGCCCGTAGACTTCTTTCAGGTGTTAGCAAACAAATTGGCTGTTAATTTCTGCCTGTTTGTGGATGCTTGAATTTAAATGAGTCCAAATTAAACACAATTAGCAGTGTGTGCAGTTCTGAGAGGCAAGAGAAGAGCAGTAGAGGATGCTGGTTTGCTCTGACATGGGTTTCCTTTGCTTGCAGACCTGTTAAGAAGAAGAAAATGGCATGGCAAGGTCATCTCTAGAGGCTTCTGACTCCTGCAGCCACAGGAAAGGCATCCTTGGCTGCATGATTTGTGGCTTGAAGCTTCTGTGAATGGTACACATTTTTCCAAGCAAAAAAATCTTCCTGAAAGACAGTAGCAAACCAAAGGAAGGTCCTTGTTGCTTTGTGAGGCCAAACCTTCTGCCCTGATTCACAGCAGGTCTCCAAAGTCTAGTCTTTTAACCACAAAAGCCTCTTTTCCTATCCCAGGGAGATCTGTCTGTGATGTGAGAGGGGTCCAGGTATGGGATTCTCTGGAGTTCTGGGAGCTGCTCCAGCCCGGGGTGTTTTTGGTAGCTTTGGTGCGGGTTTGTTTCTCATCATAAAATCAGGAAATGTGCTCCACAGCCATCCCTCAGCTGAGCTGTCAGTCACTGGGATTTGTCTGGGTTTTCAGTGCCAAGCTGATTAAATTGCATGTTCCACAAAAGAGAAGAGAGTTTCACTCATGGCACCGAGTCTAATTATTGCATCTGTCCAAAGCAACCAGGAAAGGTTACAGTGTCTGTTTGCATTCCTCATAAAGAAAACCTTGTTAAACTCTGTCTTGCATATTTTACAGCCAGGGTAAGAGCCCCTGAAGAATATGCTGTCAGGAGAAATGGTTTCAACCTTTTTTATCTCGTTTTATGGAGCCAGAGTGTGTGTGCTGCTTAACCAGGGAGTTAGTGGGGAGTCTGAATGGTGACACAGGAGTGACTTGTACAAACAGAGCCAGTTTGTGGGATGGGGTTTGGTGTCTGACAGAAAGTGGATCTGCTGGGGAGGTCAGTGATCGTGGGACATGCAGAGTTATGGACCAGCCAAATGACTGCAGCTCTGACTGTGCACTGGAATGTGAGATCGTTTGTCTTTTTCAAATTAACTTTGATGCCTTGCTTTGGCCCTGCTTGGTGTTTTTCCTACCCACCCCAATTTTTGAAGGACTGCGTAAGAGCTAATTTTACCCTGGGATTCTAACTGTGTGTCAGTCAATCCCCATCTGCTCTCATTCTCTGAAGTCAAGTTTCAGCAGATCTTGGACTGACCTGGATTCTGTTTCCATCCCTGTGGCCATGACCATCCATGTCAGCCACCTCCATTTAAACTTTTATCTGTTAAATACTTTGTCCATGCAGTAATCCAGCTGTTTCCTTTTTGTTCTCCATATGTTTTGTTGGAAATGAGCACAAACGAGGCGCTGAGGAAGCCATGAAGTTTCCTAGGACAGCATGACATGAGGGTCTGGAGCTCAGACAGCCCCTCCTTGCTTCTGATGGGGTGGTTGGCTCCCAGCTCACAGGACACCTTGGCACTCAGCCACATGCCACGTTCTGCAGGATCAGTTCCCTTTGCAGCAATGGGCCTCCGTTCAGGTCCTCCATCACTTTCTGCCAGTCAATAATTCTGATACTGGACTTTTCCCTGATAGCTGGAGCTTTTCTTACTGAATGAAGAGTTCAGATTGCAGGTCCAGTTTCCTGCATCCCCCTGCTGCTTCCTTGATGTCCCTGAGTGAAGCAGTGATCTGAACTTAACCAGTTTAGTATGAGCAGAGGGTCGGGCTCAGAGCAGTTTTGCTATAGCTGACAGTGATAAATGGTCCCTGTGACAGGAGCTTTAGTCATCTGAGGATTTGATGGACATGAGTAACTACTGAGCCTCAAGACCACTGTCTGAGTTGCATCATGTTAAAGATATTTCATATCATTAATGTGTGGTGTTACACTGGTCATTTTGGATGGCTTTTCATATGAATAACATATTCTCTTAACATCCCTCACTGTGCAGATTATGTGTCCCCCCCAGAGGGACCACCCTGGATTTTGGAGGAATCCTGTGCTAAGCCACCTCTTTCCCTGACCCCTTTATACGCCAGCAAGGTGATCACCAAAGAGCACTGCAGAAGTGAAGTGCCACATTTCACAGTGCCTTGGCCAGCTTGGGTTGCAGAATGTTCCTTGTATGCACATTTGGGATGTGGTGCTCAGCCACTCCAAGGAGTCCTGCTTTACTGGAGAGAGCGTTTCCCAAGGCTGTGGTTGATTTTTCACAAGCAAGTTTGTGCAGTGGCCAAGACTGCTGACAGCTCAATGTTCAGCTGCAGTATACAATTTTCTGTCATTTTGATTTATGTTCTTGCCTGCAACCAGAGTCCCACGTGAAAAAAAAAAAATCGGAAGGAGTCTATCCTAAAGTTAGTTCAGTGCTAATGTCTTCAACTGACCTAGCAAATTAAAGATATTTTTAGATGGTTTTCTTATTTATTTATGGACTATGAAAGAGAAAAGTATTAAAAAGTAACCTCTGCTGTCAGTTCTGTGACCTGCAGCTGTGATGTCTGCCATGTGATTCAAAGGGCTGTCACTGAGAGAGGAGCCAAGCTGGAACCATGGTCTGCTCTTGGCTGAAGTTTTCACCTGCACTTGCTGGCCCTGTCCCTGTAGAGTCACACTCTCTGCTCCCTCCAGACAGCAGAAGAAGTGCTCATCCTCCAGCATCTTGGGTTTGCCTGGAGGTTTCATGGCATAGCTCTCCTCTCTTTTGCCTCGCTTCTGGCACCCAGACTTGGCCTCCTGAATTGTTTTGCTACATTTGGAGCTTTGCTTCTTGGCATTAGTGTTTGGGGATTATTGCTGGCAGTTTCCTTTCCATGGATGCTTAAAAGAGCAGCGCTGAGCTGGAGGGGGTAACAAACCCATCGCTGGGCTCTTTGTGTGAGCTACAAAGTGCTTGTGAGACAAAGGGAGGGACCACATGAAACAGCGCTTGGAGTGGCAATGACAGGGAAAAAAGCTGCACTCACAGCCCTTGGAAAAGGCAAGAGAGCAGGGAAGAGTGTTTATCCCAGCTCTCTGATTTCCTACAGAGTTCAGACAATTTTATTTATTGCATTTCCCCCCACGTAGCATCAACGAACACATAGGTAATGTAAGACACATGGCATGGCTCAAAAGTACATCTCCAAAACAGGCTGTGGACTGTAATAAAGCTCATTTCCCAGCCCAGGGATAGGGGTGGCTGGTGAGGGGACAGCAGAGTGTCACAGGGCTGGTCCCCATCACAGGAGGAAAGCAGGGTCTTGGCTGGAGCACCTGCAGTCTCCACCTCATCTGCTTTAGAGGGGACATCTACTACCTGAGGGCTACATATTCCTCTTCTTTTCTTCTGGATAACACCAGTGAAGTGTGAGTGAAATGACTGAAACCCTGGCATTGGGAGTGGGGCCATCTGCCTGCAGCATGGGGAGCAGAAGAGGATTTTAGGGCACCCAGCTGTAACCCTGTAGGGTTTTGGACTGCGAAGGAGAAGAGAAATAATGGAGCTTGGATCAATAACAGAGGTGCAGCAGATAAAAATGAAGCCTGTGTCGACCCCAGAGACCCATGGGGGTCTTTGTGCAACGTGCCAGGGTGAACTTGGAGCTCCCCAGGGGCTAAGTTGGGTGTTAATATCAACCTCAGTTGAGCCAGGAGTTGGTGGCTGGCCAGTCTGTGTGTTGTGATCTCATGGTATTTGGGCAAATGGGTAAAAATAACTTATTTCATTCATATATATATATATATGTACAAACATACCTCCCTTTCACAGGACACAAGTGTATGCAGGGCATTTCCTTGATGACTGGTATTTAGCAGCTGAGTTACAGATGGATTTCTGTGTAGTCAGCACTGATATTAATCACAAAATCCTTTTCAGAGATCAAAGAGTGCTGTGTAATTGAAAATTTCTTTTAGAAGTGTTCATTTTGAGCAGTTCTTACATTTTTCTCCTATTATGTAAGTTAAGAAAGAAACATTTTTCAGGAAGTAAAATGGAAAGAAGTTTTGTTCATTGGTTTATTTAGATCTTCACTCAAATTTCAGGATTAGTGACAAGAAATGGGTATTTTACTATATGCCCAAAGTTATTTCTGTATTCATAAAAGCCACTTGGTTAAATCAGGGGTGAGCAATAATCACTATCAAAGGGATGGATGCACAGTAGATTTTTATTTGTTTTGTGTTTGAAGGTTTTTCTCCATCATATATTATAACTTGCTTTACCTTCAGCAACTTAAACTCTTTTTCAGTCGAGGAAAACCTAAAAAATATCATAATTCCTTTTCTCATTGCACCCCAGCCTTGTAACAAAATAGAATTTGAGTATTTAAAGAATGATCCATCCACATTTTAAAATAAGATTCTTTTATGGCCACCAGCACCAATGCAGGGTCTGTTTCATGGAAACATCCTGGTGCTGGACATGGCCTTGCAGGTGACACAAGGAAAGCCAAATATCAGCTGAAAATACAAAAATGCTTTATTTTTCCTAGTTGCTTACTGTAACTTTGCAGCAAATAAACCCTCAGGCAGCCTGGGCTCCTGAAAGAGGCTGTGCCTTTGTGAGGGGCTCGTGTGCTTGGACATGAAGAGTGAGGATGAAAAATGAGTGGAAAGGAAATAGCCCTGGGGAGCTGCAGTGCTGGGACAGAAGGAATTACTTGGTACTTGTACAGACAAGTGCTCACCAAACTCTGCACATCATAAATAATCCTCTCTCTATCTCCCATCCATCTGATGGGAAATGCATCTTCCCCGCTGAGAGACTGTGCTAAATAAAGTTTTGCCTTTCCCAGGGAGCAGGAGAGGTGGGAGGTGGATGTTCAGGCTCTCATCTCTTTCCCAAAGGAAGGTCATTAAGCATATAAAATACATATGTTTTCCCTTCAGCAGCTGTTGGGTTTCTCAGCCCAAGAGCCATAACAGGACCACGAGGTTTGGAAAATTTCTGCCTCCCACATCTGCCCCTCTCCCCACCAGCAATGCTGCTGAATCAGCAAAATGGGATTGTGCATCTGTGCCTCGTTAGGCCAGTGCCACTAATTAAGTCATTAGCAAAAAATGGCTTCAAGCCGCTCTGCTTTGAGGTGGAGGGTGAGTCTGAGCCATCTCCTGGTGGTGTCTTAAAAAGATTGTGTTCCTGCAAAATGAAACCCTGGCAGAACCTTCCATTTCACCTTTCATGTCTCTTGGTCAGAGGTGAATTCTTCCTTTCTTTACCTCTTTCTAGAAAAAAACCATGGGAGAATAATTATTTGCAGTTCTGTAGGGTCCTAGGCTTGCAGTGAAGTGTCCTGCAATCCCTGTCTGGTACTGCTGTTGCCTGAATGAAGAGGTGCCATGTAAAATGCAGTGCATTGATTTGGATTAGTTAATTAGCTAATTAGAGGTTCTCTTCCAATGGAGGCTTTGCAAGGTTTTGCCCAGCTCAGTTGTACAAGGAACTACCTGGGCATGTGGGAAAGACCTGGGTGTGGGGGAGAGAAGGGGAAAAGGGTAAAAAACCCAGAGTGTGAACCTCAGGCTCACCTGAGGGTTCTCCTTTAGGGGCCACCTTGGTCCTGCCCTGGTCTCTGTGACCAGCAGGACACCTGGGGATGTGGGACCTGTTTGGGAGCCTGCTCTTACTCAGTGTGTCCTTGTGTCTCCTTGCAGACCTTCTGATGAAAACCACCCTGATGTGAAGCCTGATGCCTACGTGAACAACCTGGCTGAAGCCGTTGACATCATCCTGCGGCAGCTGTGAAAACCAAGCAGCAGGAGCAGGGATAAATCCTCATCTGCAGCCTCTCCATGGAACTCCTTCATCCTCTCCCACCTCCATCTCACCTTAATGAACCCTGCCCCAGCCTTACCCAGGGTGGTGGGCACCTGCCTTCCTAAATATTTCATGTAACGGTACTAAAATGATCTGCTGACCTCATCCAAAGGAGCTCCAAACCTGCTGCCCTCCAGCAAGTCTTGAATGTCCTCTCCTTGGTGCCTGTGAAGGGTCTCTGCCTCCTCCAGGTGATTCTGAGTGGGGCTGTTCCCCCTTAACTCTTCACTTGCTCTGGGGACTCAGCCTGGAGGTGTCCAAGTGGGAAACAAGGGACCCTTCACCCCTTCACCAACAGACTTACCAGGTTTAACCCATCCATGCTGTGCCTTTTGGGGTGCCTGCAATGGGATGGAGGATGTCCTTGAGGAGTGATGGAGGCCACCAAGCCCTGGGGGGGTCTGTGGGGTCCTGTGTGTTCCTTGGGTGGCACAAAAACCCTGGGGAGGGGCACAGTAATTATGGTGCTGCCATGTAATCATGGTGCTGCCAGGATTAGCCTGTCTGGCACAGCCCTGGGTTAGAGCACAGGAATCTGATAACACAGTAGGGAACAACTGTGCTATCCTGTCAGGAATAAACCCCACCCTTTGGATCTGGCCTGTTTGTTGTGTTCATTTGGATCAGCACTGGCAGGGATGTTTACAGGATTTCAAATGCTTCTCCCTACCTGGAATAAGCTGGCAAGGGCCGTGGGACTGATGGGCTTTGCCTTCCCTCTGTGTGGGTTCTCATGGGCAGACATGGCTGTGTGGGAGGGGATGTGGGTTTCCTACCTCTCCCAATAAGATTCTGGATGTGCAGCCAAGGGCTCCCTTGTGTGTCAGGGAGGTGCCAGTGTTGAGTGCCACACAGCTCCAGCTAAAAGGGACTTCTCACAAGGGCATGTAGTGATAGGACAGTGGGGAATGGCTTTAAACAGAGTAGGTTTAGATTGGATATTGGGAGGAAATTCTTGTCTGTAAGAGTGGCGGGGCCCTGGCACAGGTTGCCCAGAGAAGCTGTGGTTGCCTCATCCCTGGAAGTGTCCAAGGCCAGGTTGGCAGGGAAGTGGCACTAGTTAGTTTTCAAGTTCCCTTCCAACCC
>VYZS01041994.1:22220-39437 GCA_013400695.1 Neodrepanis coruscans | reverse complement strand
AAAAACCCAGGGTTTTTCCTTGGGCAATTTTTTTTTTTTTTTTTTTTTTTTTTTTTTTTTTTCATTAATTAAAAAATCACATTGTGTTCTAAATTTTCATTTTGACGTTTAAAGTTGTTAGAAAAGTCTATAACAAGTTATCCTCAGGTAAATTAATCAGCATTATTTATTCCTCACTGATATATCTGGTTTTCAGCTCTGGCCATACAATTTGTTGTTTTCCGACCCAACTCCACAGCATAACAAGAAGAGCCTGAGTAAGGAAGGTAAAAGTCCACGTCATTGACTGCTTCAGGATGAGACCTCAGACTTTCTATTTTCTAAATTATTATTTTTTTTAAAATTTACTACTGATGGCATATCATACCTTCAGGAAAAACATTCCGGCTGCAGAAATAGAGCAAAATAATTTCCCTCCCCCACGGACTGTAATTTAAAAAATATCTCAGTGTATACCTCTGCTTTAAGGGAGGGTGAAACTGTGAAGATCCTAGAAGCAGAACATCTGACATCTGCTTTGACCACTTGGGAAATTTGTCTATGCAAAATTCTGAGAGTACACACTGAAAAACAATCAAGGCGGAGCACTGTCCATGCATATGGCAACTCTGAATTGCCAAAACACCACTGCCAGTGGGTCATTCTGCCACAGGATTTCATAATAAGCTCAACCTTCCTTCGTCCATGGGGATTGACACCTCATGGGGATTCCTTTTACCCTTGGAGATATGTACAGAGACCCTGTGCCTGAACTGGCGCCAGCTCTGGTGAGGTAACAAACCCTAAAGGGGCTGCTGGCCACAGATATCTCACAATCTCTAGTGCACAGACTCTGCAATCTGAACCAAAAACCTGCTGCCTCTCTCAAGCATGGCTCATTAATTCCCTTTTGAGCTCACAGAGCAGCACAGAGGGGAAGGCTGCACCACTGTGTGAGCACAGACAGGACTGCAACTCACTTTTGCTTGTCTTTCATAAGCAATCTTAAGAAACAAAATGGAAAAAAAAGTGGTCTAGTATCAGCCCAACAGGTCAATTCCTTCCCCATTAAGGTATCCTCCTCCCCACAGCAGTTTGCATTGGTTTTCTAGACATTTACATTTTTTGCTGTCTATTTGGATCATTATAGAGAATAAAAAATTTTTTTAAAAGTAACAAAACAATAATAAAAATCATTACAGCATGATAGATCTGTGGAATCAAGATGCATTTGCAAAGCATTGCTCTGATACCTCTGTTAGGGCTTACACACCTGCACTTCCAGGTAGTGCAGACACTTAAGCCAGCTTAACGCTGGGTGATAAACACAACAGATGGGCAGCCTTAAGCATTCCTTTAAGAAATTTAGCCACAGAAAATATGTCAGTGTTACACTATTTTCCAGAGATCTGGCCTCCAGCTCCAAACCAGGTCTTGATGCAGAGGAAACAGTGTTTGCACAGCCATCTATTAAAGATTTCAGGCAAAACATGCAAGTGATTAGTATGCATGAGAGCTCCCTCATTTCTTTGTTATTGTTCAGCAGAAAGCAGTTTGGAAAGTCTGCAACTGAGTTTTGAAGGGGAAAAACAAGGGAAAACTGTAGCCAAACGAACCTTGACAAATGTTGTCCCTCAGAACAGCAGATACGAACAGATTACATCTCTGCTTACAGGAACATGCAGGTTTGCTATTACACTTCAGAAGGTATCTCCATTAATAATTTCAAGTATTTGGAAAAGTTCATGCACTCTGAGGAATTTTTGATTAGGTAAAAGATTTGATTTTTTTTTTTTCTGAGCCAAGTATATACAGTGGCAGAGTGACACATGCCCAGTATGATACCGAAACTGTATTAATCCTGGGGCAACACACCACAAGTGATTCCTGCTAGAAACCCCACGTGGAAAAAGAACATGAACGCTGAAGAGATATGGTATTGCTTCAAATGAATAAAATAAAAGTTTCCATGAAGAGGATAAAGCCTGTGTCTGTCCTAGTGGAGGAGGTCATAGATGGAATGAAAGCCTCCAGCAAAAATCTCTTCAGAGGTTTCTTTAGACAGGTTTAAATCACGCTGCTCTCTATCACACTGGCCTTTGACTCCTGCTATCATCTGCCCCGGGGCACTTGGCCACACAAGCTTTCTGAGCCTGCGTTATGAGACATCTAAAGCATCTTGGTGAGTAGGGAAAGGCTACGGCTTCACAGCAGGGAAGGGATGATTAACTGGATGGATGAAAAGCCTGATTAGCAAAACATGCATCAAAAAGGCAACACAGATCGACCCATGCCAGAAGAATCTTGTGGAAGAAATATAATTTAAATAAGGAACAGAGCTAATTAGGCTTTTGGAGAATTATTATGGATCATATGACTTATTGAAGAGTGAAATGCTTGTCAAATATAGCTGGGATTTATTTAATCTTTTGTGATTAAATCCCCTTTATAACTCTAAGCTTTAGAATGACTCCCAAAGCTCAAATTAAACCCTCTAAATGGAGTTTAATTATACTCTGATGGCTATCCCCACTGCCACTAAAGGCTGATAAAAGCTTATGGTGTTAATACCACTACTGAAAGAGAACCCACGTGAAGCTTCTACTTTATAACAATTATTGATTTATCATTCTTTTGATGCATTTTCTTTTCATTGAGTATAAAATGGTAGTGAAGATGCTGCATCTGCAGCTCTCCTCTTAAGGCAGACTACAACCTCCACTATGACACCACCAAATATGCAGCCTTATGTATGGCAAATCAACAGGAAAAAGAGATTAAAACACTGCTGCAGTCAAAGGCTCTGTGTTGTTGTACCAAGCAACTTAAAGTCCAGGTTTGAACTTCGTAACAAGCCTTTCTCTCAGCATCACATAAAGCCTTGAGGAACCAGTTAAATTTGGGGGTGCAAGTGTATTCATTTACCATCACTGACAAACACCAAATGATCACAGAACGGATGATAGCTGAGGTCTCTCTTTTAGAGCTTTGAACTCTTAGGAGGTCAGTAATCAAGGCACAACCCTATCCTCAATTATAGAAGGAAAAAATTCCACTGTTGTTCCTGATAAGCCGACCATTAGTACTGCTGCCTAATTGCAAGAGTGCTGAAAGCATATGGGGTTTATTTTTTATTTACATGCTCAACTACTTTCCTAACTGAATTGTCAAAGCTTAAGATAATTATCTCAGAAAATACTGGATCAATTAACTCATACATGAAAGACAGGCTACGGGCAACAGAAGTATGCAAGAAAATGGTTTGTAGGCATCTCTGCAGGCTTAGGAGAGGTACAGAATGCCTGTATTCATCACTGCAGTGTCATTTTACCAAGTATCATCAGCATTTGAGGCTAAAAATGTCTTTAAACATGTAATCTGAGTTTGTATGAGAAATAACACCCAAGAGATCACTGGTGTATAAGGATTTGCCTCCCATAGGAAAAGTATTAATAGACAGTGTAAAGGACATAATCATGTCCAAAAATGGAAAGGCTAGCATCATTCACGTGAGGCGAATTTTAAAAAAAGCAGCACTTCTGTCAGGAGGATTATGGAACTATTTGTAGTCTCAATTAATTGTGTGGTAAAACAAGCCCTTCAGGAAACAATACAGCAGCCAAAAGAATGTTGCAGCACCCACTGTGACAAAAGATCTCCCCAAAAAATTTTTTTTACCAGTGTCTCCTAACGTTTTCAGCACAGGGAGTCCTCTTTGGCTTTCAGTCTGCCAGCTCATCTACTCTAAATTCATTAATGACTCCTCCATTTCCTGTGGCTATATTTAAAACTGCAAAGTTATTGCACATACAAAAATCTCCTAGTCAAGAACTTGACTCTGTGTTAATTCAACATACCCAGGAAAAGATCAGACCCTTGGCTATGCCCAAGGAGAGGATGTCCTGTCTTGTCTGGGACATGACTGTATTTCCTATTACATATGTCTGCCAGGCATTCATTTATCACTAGAAAACCAAACACAGGTGTTACAAAACACCCGCTGTTGATTTAAGACAGAAATAAAAAATCAAATCACATACCCTTTGCACACCTACATTCAAAATACCACGTGGACTATAAAAATACTGAGTCCCCACCTTGAAAAAAATACAATTCCATAGAAAATCTCACATATAGCAAGATATATTTACAATTTGGAGAAAATGTTTTTGCATTAATGACACTTGGAACGCACTCAGTTATAATAGACCTGTACTAGCTCTCAGCCTCGTTTTAATTACAGCCCAGGACAGTGCTTGGCTGGCTGGGGATGTCCTCTGGATGTGCACAATGCAAGTAGAGAAACAGATTTTTCTCCCCTGTTTCTGGGCATGGCATTCTGTGGAAACAGGAAATTACTCTAAACATTTCTTCATTTTAAAATACTTGGAAATTACATAACTTCAAATTATGATTTTAGAAGTAAGGAGCCTATACTTTCTTATGAATCAAACATGAAAACATGTGTTTAAGAGCACAGTTTTTCATCCTTAGTGAGTTTAATGACATTTACCTTTCTGTGGTTTAGTTGAGGCTTTTTTAACAACCAGTGTTTTTGCAACATGACTGAAAAGAGATTACCTAAAATATAGAGTTTAATACTAGATATTTTATCAACATTATAACCTGTCAAATAGAAAAGAACACTCTTAAGATTGGTAAAATGCAGATTGCAGTCTGTAGACTGCAGAAGGACCTGTTCACGTTCCCTTGTAAATACGAGGATAAAAGTCACTCGTAACTTCTGTGACCAGGTTGATGCTCTATTCTATCAAATTTGATATCCCAACATTTTTCACAATGCATGTGTAAATTAACATGAACTTGTAATGGAATTTTTACATTCCCCAACACAGCTACATGACCAAGCTCCTCTCTCTCTGATGGCTGTGTCATCGCTGTGTCAATTCCAGATTCCAATTCCAGGGTTTGAAAATGGAAAAATATGTTCTGTGTTTGTACTCTAAGAAAGGGGAGAGAGCAGTCAGATCTGAGAAATTTTAATTCAACGAATCGTGACTCTGACAAAACACATTCTTGTAGATTTGTGCTGTTTGGAGCAGAATTTTCCTTTAGTAAGATCTTAAGTGATCTGCACGTTCTTTTAATATCTCATTTGTTCTTGATAAAACTTCATAGTTCTGGAAATCTTTTCCCAAGTATGAAACTTTGGAACAATTTACTCTCTGCTGGACAATTATTTTAAATCCCTAAAAAAGAAGCCAGGCACTCTTGAAAGGTAATTATCTCCTGCTGGGTATCTGCCACGAGCATGGAAAACAGAAACCAGCCTCTCAACATTACCTGGAGGTTCATATGGAAACAAACCAAAAGAAAAATTAAAATTGTAATATATTCCTTCCCGCTATTGGTTAAAACATATTTTAACAATATGAAGTTGATATATCAGCATCTGTTTTAATTCCTTTTTTTACAGTCTGTTACACACTATCATGCCTTTCCTATGGAGAGGATCTCAGCAGCAGGAGGACATTGTGGCCGTAGAGAAAACTAATGTGGTTTATCACCCATCTGTGGGCCAAGCTGGTTTCCTGGGGGATGTGGAAATCTCATTAAGCTGTGTAATGAAAGACAGTGTACATGGGTGTTTGTGACTTCCCCAAATGTGGGGCAATTGACACTGAGTTGCAGATGCACAGCTAGACTGTGGGTGTGGAAAATAGCTTAATGCCATCAGTGCCCGGGATGGTTTAATGCTTTAGGATACGTATTGTTTGAAGACCATGACACTGTTAAATGCAAGCAGAGCCATGAAACCAGCTCTAGCTCACAGCTTATCTCTCATTTACTCAATTAAATGGTCATTAGGATTTCAAAAGCCAGAGCAGATAAGCCAAGCCTCTCTCATGAGGCTACGGGCCATTTACAAGAAATGCGTGTTAGGGTCATTTTGAGAAATAAATCATAAACTAAGCAGAGAAAATGTGAGTCATGGGTTTTGTTGAGAAAAACCACTGCTTTCATAGAGCGCAGCTTAGGCACCTGGCTGGTAGGAGGGGATGGTGGCTGTACGACAGCCTGTTGTGGGTTGGAGAATGGAAATTGTTCCTCCCCTTCCCCACATCCCCTGCCAGCCGGGGGGAGGGTGTTGGCAGAGGCGGGTGTGCTGCGGCGGGCGGCATCCGATGGGCTCTCACTGGCCCGTGAAAGTCCAGGGGAGAGGGTGTGGGCCTCGGGCCAGGGCGGCCCGAGCTGCAGCTCTTCTCTCGGGCACAGTGCCAGGTTGCTGGGGGAAGCCCCAGGCCCCAAGTAGGAGGGCCGCGGTGGCGGCGGTGGATGTCAGGCGCGCCCCGCAGGTGGACGCTCCCCCGAAGGCGGCAGCCGGTGGAGGCACCCCCGTGGGGGGGCATGCAAGTCGTTTCCCTCGCCCCAGGGCCAGGTGCCTGGTGCTCTGCACCTTCGCGGCACTGGGGGTTCCCCTCTCCGGGCGTCGAGCCCTGGGGTGGGAGCTGAAGGGGCCGCGGAGCCGGGGCGGAGGTTTGAAGACTCGGGTGGCTTGGTGGCACCCGCCACAGCAGCAGCGCGCGGTGCCTTCCAGAGGGGGGGAGCGCGGCGCGCGTGGTTGGCCGCCAGGCTGGCCCGCCCGCCGCTTTCCTGTTGCCCGTTCCGCGGCCGCGCAGCACCCATGCGCCGGAGCGTGGCGGGGTCAGGCCGAGGCGCTTGTGGCCGCCATGGCGGCCCTGAGAGGGGGGGGGGGNCGGGTTTAAAGACCACATCTCTTCCATCAGCACTGAAAATCCCTTCCTGGGGGCTAAAGGGAGGGGGAGGGAGGCTCGTGATTTCTAATTGCCTGAGTGTTTTTCTTCAGAAAAGCCGAGCGGAGGCTCGCGCTGCTGTAGGTCCTCAGATCGGTCGCGGGCCTTCTCTAATTATTCCAGCATCTCTTCGGGAGCCCAAGAAAGAGACCAGCACTATTCCAGAGTGTTCTCACCCCAACATGGGCCCTGGGAAAGCTTAATTTGTCTGTTTATTTGCACTTTATTGTCGGCTTTTCTGTGTGTATGAAATAAACTGTGATATTTGTGTGTTTTCTTTCTTTTTGGGTGTGTGTGTGACTTCTCTCGGACATCTCTTGTCAGAATCGCTATTTTTAGTGGTAAAACCACGACACAGCCCCCACACCTCAAGCCACCATAACCATGCAAGTTTGATACACCATGCACAGACAAGGCATTTGACAGGCACAGGCACCCACTCCCATCACCCAAAGTCACACAAGATGTAAGAGGTGACAGTGGGCAGATCTGATCCTCAGCGGAAAGGAGTAGATGTAAAAGATCTTCTTGGTCTGAGAGGGTTTGTTTCTCCAAAAATCAATGCGTGACTATTCTTGGATTACGGTCATGTGACATACAGTGTTCTTAAAAAATGTCAGCAATACAGGTGTAAAAGCTGTTAAAAAATGCAATCCTAAACATTTCCTTTAAAAATGTGTTATTTACTACATGTTTACTGAAACTGCTGATGTGAATTAAGTGCAAGGTCCCAAACACAGCACACTCCTGGGGCTGAAAAAAGAAGGCCAAAGTCAGCCAAAAGAAAAAGCAGAACAAAACCAATAAAAACAGTGTTCCCAATCTCTCGGCACACTCCATCTGCACGCAAACAGAAAGCTACATAAATCTGTTTTGAAGCTTGTCCCCTTGACAAGCACCTTCCAGACTAGGATTCCAGTAAAGACCTTCTAGACATCTCTGCAATATCTGGATCACAATTCTGTTCACAAATGAACAAAGATATGGAAAGCTATCAAAGATACTGGTTGTGAAATACTGTCATAGCAGCATTGATAATAATTCTGGCAGTAGTTTCCACCAATAATTCAACTTTCACGGTATTCTTTTTCAGACGAAATGCTCTAAAAAAAAAAAAGTCTCTTTTTAAGTTATTAACAAAAGAGAGAAAATTTTCATTTTCTTTTTTTTTTTTAATTCAAATTGACAATCCTTAAAAACAACATATAAACAAGAAGAGGCAATACAGTATGAAGTAAAACTTGTTACAAAGGCAATGAAACATGTCTGCAATTTTCAGTTTTTGTACTTTCAGTAACTGTACTTTAAGTTTCTCCCCTATTTTACCAGATTCTTTCTCCAGGATGCAGGCATATTGAAATAGAGTAAACTGGGAAAAATCCTTAACTTCAACCTTAGCCATATCCTAAAAAGAATAAATCTTTTTTAAAGGAAGCTCAAAAAAATAAAATTAATCTTGTGTTCTTTCTTGAGCCAATGAAGATGTATAAATGAGATACAATTAGAATGCAGAACCCATTATGCTTAATCTACAACTAAACAGGTCTTCCAGGTTTTACAAAATAGCACTAAATATCTGACCTTCTGTCATCCAGAACACAATTATTCCAACTACATACACTCAAACCTGGATTAAAAATAAACTTTTAAAATACTGCAGACTTCAAACTGTAATGTCACCTAGAGAAACCTTTGCTACACTTACACAAATACAATGCTATGAATGATGCCTTAGGGAATGATAGAGATTTTAGTTATACATATATAAGTAATATATATAGAAACCCATAAATATTTAAGATTATATATGTATTATATAAAGTTTATTATAAACATTATAAAATTATGTTCCATATTTTAGCATATTTTGATATATTTATGGTAAAAGTAAAGCTTGTCTTAGGAGCATTTTGCTAAAACCAAACTTCTCAGGAGTAATTCATAATGCAAGCTTTCACATCTGAATGTGTAAAATCCTGCCAAGTACAGTGATGCTATCAATATTCCTATCAGTTCCCAAGTAAACTCTACTGGCCCAGACATCTATGGGAACCAGCCGTGTTGAAAAGCCCATTAAAAAACCCTTTGATCATCCTCTCTGAGCAGGGGTTAAAATCATGCTTTTACCTACATTTTCAACAATATCTGACATATTTTAAATGCTCTTTCCCTTAAAGAACTTCATCAGCCATTTGGATTTGTTCAGCTGTTTATACTTCACAAGCATGCTAATCACACAAGTGATAAATGCAGTCACTTGGGAACTTTGCATTTTCAATTGACTCTCAATAACTCTTACAATTATAAACATTAGGTCATAGTCTCACAGCCCCTCTTTAAGGAGGCGATATATCCTGGAACACCATTTTCCTTGTGTGGTCTGAGCTCTACAACACCACTGGCAAAATGTCAGCGAAAATGCAAGCGATTTAGGTTTCTATCCCACAGCCAGTATCATGTTGCTCCTGAAAACAGATCACTGTTAAGGCTTCATGGGCTCTTCATGT
Organism: Neodrepanis coruscans; assembly: GCA_013400695.1. NCBI lineage: Eukaryota > Metazoa > Chordata > Aves > Passeriformes > Philepittidae > Neodrepanis > Neodrepanis coruscans. The sequence goes on along the minus strand of VYZS01041994.1, from coordinate 30,175 downwards.
AACCTCCTACTCAGTCAGATTTAATGCCAGCTGATGGGAGATGCTGATATTAGCAGAAGCGGGCTCCTTTTATAAGACACAGAGGTGTTTTGGACTTGTTTCTCAAGAAATTTTGTCCTCAGTGAGGTCTATCCTGTCACCACTGTGCACACTTATGAACAGTCCACAGCTCCTTCCCTTGGGAAGAATGCAGAAGGATGCAGGAAGATGTGGGCTCTGCACATGCAGACAGAGGTTGTGTTTAGGGAGACTTAGGACCATTTTCCTCAGGCTGTAAGTTACTGGTTCACAGTATCCTTCCTAGAGGATTTACAGCTCCCTCGGCTTTCCCTGAATACAAAACACCAATTGAGACCTCACAACTCCTGTGGTGCTTCATTTATTTAATCAGTGCTCTGTAACAGACATTAAAAATACTTTGTCGGGGGGGGACACGGACCCAAACAACAACCAACCAACTCAACAAATGAAAAAATGTCATAAGACTGTCTAAAAATCTTCTACATGATTGTGAGATGGTTAAAACTAATCTATACCGGACAAAAAAGTAATTTTTATATCAGTTAGTAACACTCATCTCTTTTCCCCACAAATCCTGCATGGTTTAGGATTATAAGAAAATTCACCTAGTTTCTATGTAAAGCACCAAACTTCCTGAGTTGATTTCAGTCCGCAGTGGGCATTGAGATCACATTCAAGACAAGTGGAGCAGAAATCCTAAAACCTACTAAAATTATGGCTCTTTCCTTATTTTACCTTTTCTTAAAAATTACAGCAAGCTTATAGTTGTCACATCTTAAAATACTGCTTCACATTTCCCTGTAACCCAGACATAAATTACAGATATCAGGAGCTGACAGAGTATACAAAGTGTTTCCCAGCCTTGATTTTACCTTTGGATTTTAATTTCAGTTGATAGATACAAGAGATCTGAGAAAGCCTTACTTCTGATACCTCTCCAGAGATTAATTTGTGTTCTTCCAGTCTCTCCCATAATATTTGGTCATTTTAGCCTTTTCCAAGAAAGCTAATGTTTCTTGAGGTCTCCACCCACTTTTGCTAAACTGTACCCCCTCTGGAGATCCCTGCCAAAATAACAGCATGAGATACAGCTATTGGCTTTACAACTGGAGCTATATTTTTAAATCTTGAACTAGACACTATAACCACTCTTAGCTTGTAACAAGTACTCACAGCAAAAATATTTGCCTTATGTCTAGCTTCCTTTGTTAGGTACTACTCAAAAAAACCCCACAAAACCCTCGTATTCCTCTCTATGCTAAGTAATAACGAAAAAAACCCAGTCAAATTGGAGAATGAGATAGGATACAATTGTGGGTAGTGTTTTCAGCCAGCTGATCCATCTGAAAAGCTGGCTTAGCACTTCAGTAGCACTGAAGCATCGGCTGCTGCCTGCTGGCATCCCCATGTCCAAACTCAGGGAATTTAGGAGTGGGATTTAGTTTACTTCAGCATTGCACTTTGGAACACATTGACCTAGAGCAAGTAAATTTGTCATGTGAGCATTCTCATTTTTTTTAAAAATAAACATGCAAACAAACAAGAGCTGAAGTCCACTACTTCACTTTCTTGTAAAATGTTTCATTTAGCTCATTTTACCTCCTGGTCTCTGGCTTGTTAGGTTGTTAAACTAACACAGAGTATTACCTTTCACTTAACAATTTCATCAGGTTCTGGAAAAAGTCATCAGTATTTTTATTTACATGTATTTTTCCATTCTGTTTACATATGAAGTTACATGGACAGTTACTGACCATGCAGCACATGCTAAAACCAAGTACCTGTGAGACTGCATCACTCTTCCAGTATCTTCCAGTACCCTGAGCCCTCCAAGTTAACAGCTTATGTGGTGGCTATTTCTAAAGAGTTGGTCATGGCTGCACCAGCACTAAATGTGTCAGTAACTTGCAAATATTTGGCAAGCTTGGGCTTTTTTCTGTTAAGTGACCATAGTGCCTTTGGTGATGATCTGCCTCCATGACTCATGATTGAGCTGTCCCTCATTCATGTCCTAAAGACCTAAAAGATAATAAAAAGGGCAGAATCTGCTCCAAAATCTATGGTATTAGTGGTAATGACCCTTAAATACACAAGGTCAGGAGAAAAGATCTCTAAATGTAGGGTTGGAAGTTAAGTGGACGGCTGGGACATGTTTGTCTTGATTTCATCCTGTAAATCCCCATTCCATAGTAAGATCCTACTCATGGTAAAAATCATCAAGATGGAGCAATTCCTACAAATGACAGAAAACAGAGCCATAGCCTCACTCTTTCTGGCCATAGAGTAATTTCAAACTTGGTGGAAATTATTTTTTCAAAGACTCTTCTGTCCTTCCTGGCTGAGAAACAGACACAGAAGCTCCACAAAGCAGAGAGTCCATTCTAATAATGTTAATTATCCTGTTTCGGATTCCAGTTTACAGTAGAATAGAAAGGATGTATTTTGTCTCCATGTGGCCTTAAGCAAACCCAGGATCTGACCTTGCAGCCTCTGGAACACAGTCATGACTGTTGGGGAGATAATATCGCTCATGTCGTTCCTGTATCAGCTTTCTGCTGGCATTGGTTCAGTTCTTCTTACAGCAACAGTCTCCTTTTTCTTAGCCTTCAGCTAATTTTCAGCTTTTATTGGTGCCACTGCTGCTTTCCCAGTCACTCCAACTTTAAGGGTCACTGGAGAGTCAACCCCCATATTAAGTCTCTGCTCTCTTACTATCTGGTAACAAGCATCTGTGAAAATCTCCTAAGCAAGACAACCCACCTCTTCACTCTCCTGATGAAAGAAAGCAACACCAAACTATCCCAACATGTGTATTAGCAGCCTCCAGACTGGATTTGAGCAGGCATACAAAAAAGTTCTCTTTTTACATGTGTCTTGAGACATTTAATCCCCAAACTGCCACTTGGAACAACTTCATAAAGAGCAAAAGTTCTGTTCTTTGAACGACATCATGGCTATTACCCAAAACTGTGTCCCTGGAGACACTGTATGACTGATGTTTAGATTTGTGGATCAGGTACTGAGAAAAGCATAGTCAAACATTTCTCTCCACTCTCAAAGATCAGTACAATACTATACTGTTAACTAATTAGAAATCTAATTTTACAGTAATTCATTTACTTTCATAATACTAAGGCTCTAACTCTATTTCAACTTTTAAATCATTCTGTACAAAAGACTTGTCATGATTTCGCTCCATGAAAGAGACTCTGACATTTAAAATGCCCCATGTTATCCTGCTAGGATTCAAAAGGAAAAGTCAACATTCAGGGCTAGACAAAGCATGCTCTGCTCTAAGTGTGTATTAGTAAGTTCCTTGGGAAAACCTTCAATTTAGACAATCCTCTTCTATAGCAAATATTTTTCTATATTTCCTTGTTTTGTGTATTTCTAGGGATATTTGTTCCACGCTAACAATGACATGTGAAATATTCATAAAAAGACAGCACCATCACAGGATGTTGAGCACAGCCATGGAAGTCACTCAGACAAGAGATAAGATTTCCCACATTCACCACTTTCAATAACAAAGCTAAAAGCTTTGCCAAAATGCCAAAAAGGAAAGAGCACATGATTTTAAGGCACCAGGTCATGATCTGTGAGACTGAGGATTCCCATTCTGCTGAAGTTATCAGTGGCAGAAACAGAGGCACTAGTACAAGTGTGATGAGTAGAGCTTCAACATCCCACTAGCGCTGACCCTGAACACCTCCATGCTGGAGCAAGGATGACCACAGCCAGGGGGCTCATGGCTTCTGAGATGTGAGGGTGGCAGTGGCATTTCCCAAGTTATCCGGGAATACACTGGCTCAGCTTGGTCAGTTACATGACACATATAAGAAAGAAAATTACTCTGTGCAGAGTTTTTCAGGCTAATGAAAGCATCTGAGCTGGACAGCACAGGGAAGACAACTCCAAGTTAAGTGCTTTCATGGTGCTATCACCACGTCCAGAATTCTAAGTGCAAACCAGCTGCAAACTCAGAAGCTGATTTCCACAAGAATATGGCACTACACCTAAAAAGGCATGTGTTAAAGCTTGGTACTCATCATCAATTAAATATGTAATATTTTAACTAGGACAGGCCTGTACCTTTCCAAGAGGGATGTTTCTTCTTTCCTTCTCTAAACCACTTCCTTCTTCCCATCACATGGGCTGTCCCTATTTCTGAAGGCCTTGTCCCACGTGTGCCTCATCCTTGCAAGTTAACAACCAGGATTGCTCAGGCTATTCCAGCTGTGATCTTACCTAGGGTTTGAATGGTAGTATTAAAATGTTCTCACCATGACTGAAAATACATCACCACATATATTGTGGCACTACACTTTTCCAGTTCTTGGTTGTCCAGAAACCAGACCTTCCCTCCCATGCCTTGGCCAGATGAGCCTCTCACTTGCAGCATCATCTCCTGACAGACACAATTGCTCCGATACTCTCACTAGGCCAGATAAATTTATTTTACCTACAACAAGCTGCCTCTTTAAGCTACACGGAACAGCAAAGGTTTTAGGTAATCCCTACTGGGGATCGATTCCTGCCAAGTTTAGACCACTATTTATTTTCTCTCATTTCCAGACATGTAAGTACCAGAGGCTATGATCCACCAAGCAAGAGTGTTAGAAAAGCACGAACATCCACTGATTGCATATATTCCTGTAGGAAAACACTGGAGAAAACCTGACCAGAGTGACATCTTTAAAGCAGACAGAAAATGCAGTTTTCTTCCCTGAGATGCACATTCTTTGGCTCTTCTCAGACAACAGAACAAAAGGCACTTCAGAGCACAGCCTCATAGTTCTGGGTGCCTCTGTTTCTTTCTGAATTCTAGCAATAAGTCCAGAGATTTCAAAGACATAATTCTTCCCTTATTTATAAGTTAATGGGCTTTTTCCTCTTTGCCAGTATGACAGACTAGTGGTTTCAGGGATGTTCATCCTACATCTCTGCATTTCCAACTCTACTTGTCCCAGAATTAAAATGATCCAGTATTGATTTTCTGTTCAAAATCTGTGCATCTTTACAATTGTGACCAGATCCATGTCTTTAATTTCCTCTCAGATTCACTCCATGGTACCATGTCACATAGCACAGAATGAGGTCGGTGTAATCCTGCCATGCCCTGGTGCTGGTGGGGTTTTCCCCTTCTGGGCATATCCAATTCCTGCTTTGGCAGACTCACACATTCTCCACAGACTCCTGATAAGACTGAAGTGTTTTCCACCTCTCTGCTTAGTTGCAGTACTGTTTTAATAAAGTTAAAAGTAATTGCAAGCAAATAAAAAAGAAAACTTGGAGGGAACTTTGCAGTGATCTGTACAAAACTTCATCAGTCGAAGTCACACATCTAGGAAGGGAAAAGTGCAGATCTGTAATAAAAACCACTGCTGAGACTCTGTGATAATTAACAAGGGAAAAGAGAGAATATGTTCTGCCTTGGCACTTGGAAGGAGCAGCTATAACTTTAAAATTAAGCATCTTTTCTGCTCTCTGCAGTCCAGGAATGCTGATAAATGCAGAAAAATCCAGAGAACTGGGAAAGCTATCTGAAGGTGAGGGAATAGAAAACATCATCCCAGCTGGCTTGACAAAGATACTGAACACAGATTTGATTATAGTCTAAAATGAGATTTGTGACCCATTTTCTTTTGTTTTGTTTTTCACATCGCTAAGTTACAAAGTGCTACCACATAACAGAATTAACCAATTCTTACTAATGTTTTTATTCCATAAACTCTCTACTTGATCATAGGTCCTCACCAAAATCAATGCAGGAAAGCATTCAAACGGTTTGATGATCCATCTCTTTGGGCATCACAAGGCTGAGAACAAACTTCTGCTGATCTTAACAAGACAGGGTTAAAATACAGTCTTACAGTCTTTAGAGAAGATACATCAGTCCATTGAAGATTTTCAACTTTTTTAAAAAATTGCACATCTTTTATTTATTTGTTTAGAAGCAGTCCAGAACTGCTGAGTAGCCAAACAAACTATGCAAGAAAGTTGGGGGTTGTTGGGCTTTTGTCAGGGCTTTTTTGATCCTGTTTTTTGTTTAGGTTTTTAATTTTAAATCATGTATAAACCACAATCAAAAAGAACTTCATAAATATATGGTGAGACAGAAAAATGCTAAAAAAACAAAACTTAATTGTTCATACACAGTAACTGCTGAGTTAGATGATTCCTTGTAAAATACAATCAAATTATTTCATCCTGATGGGAACTGGGAGACATTTCACAAAAGCTGAATGCTAGGATCACTTAAAATAGCAAAAATCTAGATAAGCTCAGTCAAGGCCAATGAAGCTACACCGAATTTGCACCGGTGGTGCAAAACAGGTTTTGACGCTAGCTAATTTTTTTGTTCACAGACAAAAAAGACCCCAAACACAAGGTATTCTTGCTGTCTTGGGTGAGACAATAATTTGTGTAACATTTTTATGTGTATATGCTGCTGTATCTCAAATTTCTCCCACAAGAATCCAAGCTCTACCATTACAGACAGCTAAGAGATTGCCAGAACCTTTCAAATTTCAACAGCTGAGATGGTAAGTTTGTAAATAATTTCGTTTTGTTATGATTTTCAGCTATATGTTGTAAAAGGAAAAAAAAAGGGCTCCATGGCTAATCCTCCATCTAAACATTGGCTTTATGAAGGGAATGACTTGCCATCCAAATGTAGCCTAAATGTGGAAAAATTACTCTTTAAGAAGGAAATTTTTAAAAAAGTTTGTATGAAAAAAATCAGTATGGAAAAACGCAAACAAAAAGCAGCAGGTGCCTGTGCCTCTCAAAGTCTTAAAAATGTGCATTTAGTCAGAATAAATCAGGCAAATAAGCTGCAATGCTTTACGTGTCTGCTACCAAATAATAAAAAACATCTTACATTTGTTTGTAAAACTTGTATTTCAGTAACAAGGGCTAAAAAAAAAAAAAAATCTGTCCAATAAACTAAGTTACATTTCATAAAGGCATCATGAAAGGTTTCTGGGAGTCTTTCAAACAGCAAATGTTTTCCCGCTATGGAGTAAAAGGTGAAAAAGTATCCTCAAAACAACTTAATTTTGCCTCCAGGAACAAGGAAAACTTGAATTTATTTAAAGACTGCAGTCTAGCCACTTTACTAGCATTCACTAGCATCTACTTCAGTATTTATCAAGAACCTCCTCCTCAAAAGAACATTTCCTTTTTTTGGAAGGAAATCCTTTTTCATGCTATGTANTTGTGTTCTCAAGCACTTCCCATAAATACCAATTATGTGCCTATATAGAGCAAGACATTACACAGCCTTTTCCAGTTCTCTCCAGCTTTTCAGCTCTTTTCCAGATGCATCCCATTGCAGCAGGCAGGATATTGAATCTTTTGAAACAGTTAATCTCCTCACAACTGAGAGTGGATTTCAGTAATAAACACTTGCTGCAATTTTTCATCCTCTGGGCCATTATATTTTCAAGAAGTAAGGTCAAGATGGCATTTAATAAAAGGGTTGCTAGATTTGTTTTGTTCTTTCTTCCAAAAGAGAAGTCCTACAGAGCAAGGCAACAAATGGGACAATATGGAATACAGCCAAGGTTTTAAGACCTGATACACAATTAAGAGGAATCTGAACACAGGAAAGTTTCCCCTCTATTTCCATTCTGAAGATATATTTGTCCTGCATTAAATCTTTGTCAAGTCCTTAAAGAAAATTTCTTGGAAGAGTTTTCTTTTCATTGGATCTACTTATAACTGTAATGGCTGTAAGGTCAATGAAAATGTTTTAAGTCTATTTTTTCTGGTACATAAAAATATCCAGTGGTCTATATTGCAAACAAGGATGTGTAAATAAATATATGTGTATATTAGCCAGTCTTGCTCCTGAATACTTGTTTTCCACTGCTCTTTTCACTCTGCCACAGTTATTTTCACTGGAGATGTTCCAGTGATGTACCATAAGC
>VYZS01041994.1:3571-17316 GCA_013400695.1 Neodrepanis coruscans | reverse complement strand
TTTTACTGTTAATCAAAGTCAGCTTTGCTTGTTTGAATGGTAGGCACCATTAAAAAGAGGAACCCTGGAGTGACCTATGTGGATCTGCAGGAGACATGAGCAACAAAAACAAAGGTCTCCAGAGAAGATCTCACCGTCACTGACTCACTGCAAAACGCTGTGCCATTCCCAACAGCTCCAGCTGAAGCAACACAGGTATCAAACATTCAGCAGTGACTCACACGTTGGGAGTAAAGTCATGTCAGGATCTGAGACACTGTGGAGAAGGCAAAACCAAAAGATTATCTCAAGACTGTGAGAATTCAGCACAGTCTTAGTGAAACCCAAAATCACACATGCCTCAGATGACCAGCATGGCACCAGACAGTGCAATCTCAAATGAGATGTACTCCAGTTACAGCGTAATTGCACATCTGTAAATCAGTGGTATGGGCCACACCAGGCATCTCGCACATACCTGCTTCATGTGACCTTGTTGAGCAGATTCTCTCTCAAGCATGCAGTGACAGAAAAACAGGTCAGAACAGCAGAGGACTCAGAAAACTTGTCACCCATATGCTCTTTGTACTGGGCAATGGCATTCACAGCAGAGTACAGGCAGTCCCAGCTTTCCTGGTATATTCAGCAAGCCTGATCTACTTTTCCAAGAGTAGTTCAAATATTTCATGCTCAACTACTTCCCAATAACTCTGTGCTATGACAAGGAGTAGAGTCAATCTGAACGGAGCAAAGACTGAATGAGCAATTTAAATATCTGCTTGTAAGCTGCCCCCCCTGCCCCTGCACAGACCAACATTTTACAGAGAGGGACAGAGGGGAGAGAGATTTTCCAGAGTGAGGAAGGAAGGAAGGGGAGAGGCTGTCAAGATGCAGCAGTGCTTGTAGCTTAACTCCAAGTCTTCAAGCTGGGAGAACAGGAATCCTCCCTAGGGTAAGTATGCATGTTTTTTTGACTAATTTTGGCTGATGCTTTGTTTTCCTGGGTTCTACTTAAATAGAAGCCTGGAAGCATTTTAATTATACTTCTTTGGGGAGTGATTACCTCCCTTCTGTCACACACGTATCTGTCACATCAAACCACCAACAAGATGGAATTTTTCTCTTTTTATGGCTATATTAATTCTTTTTTCTGCCTGGTCTGTGCCCCTGGGGTTTTTTTGACCATTCTCTCCCTTACTGCTCCGTATTTATATCCTTCCATTCCTGCACTTTCTGTCTTGCCTATTTTGACTGCAATCAGTACAGAACAACCCTGCTCAATGTATCCCTATCACAATGGGAGCAGTAATACAAGTATTAATAACATCCTGCTGTTACCAAGAGAGACCTCAATCACTTTTTTAAGGACAAAACAGCCTGACCTTAGGGAGCATATACAATCCTTAGGATAATTACAGAAGTCATGTTCCCTTTGGCGGCCTATTTTTATTACATATTTTGTACCAGCCATGGGAGGCCCTGGGGCTACTATTTTGTTTGTCTGGAGTCTCTGAGCTAGACGACATGACCAGGAAAGTCAGTTCATATTTAACCCTATATTCTGTAGATGAAAACCATAATGCAATGCACCTGGATTTCATTATCAATCAAACCACCAGGGAGGGCACTTATCATAAAGTGGATAAACTGGCTCTTGGCTTGCCAGTTTTAAAATTCTCCAAACTGCTTTGATGTGAACATCAAAAACTTCTGAACTACATGAATGACCACTTGCCTGACCTCATCCTCTAATTAGCACATCCTACCTGAGAGAACCACTCGCAGCAATGATGCAATGTTCTTAAAGGTCATTAATTATATCATTTTATCTTGGAGTGAACTGAGGAGGAGACACTGCACAGTAAACCCACAGGAACGCCGTGTTTTGCTGCAGGAGCCTCTGCTGCAGCCAGTAGCATTCACATCTGCTTTCATATTTTTACTACTGAAATTCAGTAATAATTAAGTTTCTTAGCCTTAGCATCTGAGACAGAAAAGTGATCCAGAAAGTCACAGCCACAGATGTAGATGTAGTATGGAAGCCTACAGACACCTGTGTGGCATTGGTGTTACTCTTAATCAGAAGATACTCATAATGTGTCTCAGTAACTGCGAGAAATCTGTTCCTTTGGCAATTGCAGCAAAAGAAAATGAATGAAACCAAGGACTAACTGCAGTCAGAAGCATGAAACTTGAAAGTGCTACTTCCAAAGCAATAGTGAGAAAAAAAACCCAAACAACTAGGAAAGCTAGGAAAAATGTCTTGGCACCATTGTAGCACACGCTGTTTCACAAAAAAAGTAGTATAACTGAAGCAAAATTTTATTTATTGATATAGATGAAATTCTATCTGTGATGACAGCTCCCTGGAAGATTTTTTAAAATGTGTATCTAGATAGATAGATAGATAGATAGATAGATAGATAGATAGATAGATAGATAGATAGATAGATCTCTCTTTATATATATATAAAAGAACACAAAAACTTTTTAACTGAGGGAACACATATGCTTACTGTATTTCTCCATAAGCATCACACTAGTGAATGAATTAGTAGAATTAGTATTAATGAGACCTGGAGAGCAGCATTCCTTCCACGGATGTGCCACGTCTCAGAGCTGCTGAACATATGGTTTTCACGGTGATGACTTGATGTGGAGTTAAAAAGGCTTGATACTATAAACACACAGGCTTCTTCATAGGATGAATAAATTTATAAGTTCCGACTCTCCTCATTTTCAATCCAATCACCAAGTAGATGCAGCCCTTTTCTGAACTGCTCATAGTCTACATGGGCATGTTTCAGATGCCAAGATTACCCTGAGTGATGCAAAAGGAAAGCAGCTCACGGCACTTCACCACAAAGCTACGTGCAAAAGAATTGCTTGTGTGTTGAAATATAAAGAAATACTTTTGGTGCAGAATTACAGCTGTTGTATATGTTTAGTTTTCTAAAATCAAAACAAAATTTGAAATCATATTTTCTCTTAAATTTTCAGTGTAATTGTACCATGGAGGGCACTTCCCTGAAAGATAACTGAAGATTAATCAGGTGTTTCTTGTTTAATTCTTGTATCAGTTCTGCTACAACTGCAATGGTCAGCAAAACTCCAGAGAGGAAATGCAATAGCAACTATAAAAGAGAAATTTATAGAAAGAAAAGTCAGAAGATAAGATGACCAAAAGTTATCCCTGCTTACTCCAGCTGAAAGCTCCAAAATTGTATACAGCACTTTTTTCTCATGTTGGAAAGCTCTGCAACACGCTCATCGAGTATCTGGGAACCAGGAATTGCATATGGTCCCCAAGGGCATATTAGTGAAAGTGCTGCTCTTTGTGAAACAGCTACAATCCAACTTACTTGGAATCACTTTTATCTTTTAAGAATGTGCAAAATGATACAGTCTATAAAAATAGTAGGCTTCACCAGCAGGATCAGCATTCAAGAGGGTGAAATAAAAAAGCTTTTTAAGGCATGCAATCTCTGGTTAGCATCAGAACTAAGTGGGGTGTAAGTATACATGCATTCTCTTCCTCAATACATTTGAATTGTCTTTTTGTTATGAAGTGTAGAAAAAATTTTTACAGCAGAATTTAAAACCTGAAACGCAGGGAGGGCCTCCATAAAATACTGCAAATTATCAGATGACAACCTACATGGAAATGTGTTCATCCTAATTAAAAGACCTTCTGCTTGCAAAATACTAGGGAAAAAAAAAGGTTATTAAGTTCTAAGCCAAGATTTAAGTCCCACAGCATAGGGTTTATTTGGAGATACGATATGTAAAGATTTGCCTCATCTTTTGAAAAATTTCACCATCATTCGTAGGATTGTTCTGCAAAGCACCCCAATTCTAAACCTCCTACTCCCTGCTGCTCCCACTGAAGGAAGGATCAGGAGCAGCCTCCATTACCACACACACAGAATTAAGGAATAGTATGTTCTTTGCACACTTCATTTTCAGCCAAAAATCCAGGAAAGAGACAATGCTCTTGATGTCAAATGATGTTAATGATGTCAAAGAAAGATGAATAATTTCTCTATGTCAACAATCTGCTTGGTTTTGTCAACTAATTTAGACTAATAGTGTCATCTGAATAAAAAAAAAAAAACAAAACAACTAACCTTCCCTCCACCCATTAGGTCAATGGCTAAAGTGTTCTCCCATGCTACATAGATCCAGGTTCAAATTTTCATCTGTCTAATTCACATATGCTGTTTCCTTACTTTAACCCTTTAATTTTATAAAAATTTTCTGAAAAGGAGTAAAACTCTCCCTCAAGTCAGCTTGAAATATTAAAGTGTCTAGCAGACAAAGAGATTTACACAGTTAGCGAATGAAAGCATTCACATTTTCCCATCTGTTTCATGCTTGAATCTTCCTACAACTGGTGATGGGCGAACAGCTTCCCACTAGCAAATATTTCTGTTAAGTCTGTATATTGCCTTTCTGAATCATTTTCATTACACTCTCTGAATTCTAACTGAATGTAATATTTAACTCTCCCAATATACAACAGTTTAATGAGCAGATAAAGTTCGCTGTTTTCTAAAGAGGGAGCAACTCCAATTAATAAACTGTATCAAATTAGATATTGTTCCTCCTGAGCTTGGAAGTGACATAACCACTACCACTCCCTTACGGGAATGCAGCCACACAATCAGGACAAAGCAAGGGGATGCCTGTTCCAGATGCTGCTTTCCCTTCTAGACCACAGCAACAATGTATAGTTGCGCCATTGGGGATGAAAATGAAGGAAGGACCATAATGAAAATGACTGCTGTTGAAACATACAAACTGAATTGTCACAGGCAAGAGAGAACTCAGAGAAGGACTGCAGAAAACTGCAACGTCCATGTAATTTATCTTGCCAAGCAATTGTTTAGAAGTTTGTCTGAGAGGGAAACAGGTTAACATCACATCCAAATAGCTAGAGAAGACAGTAACAGTGACTCATGCTGCCCAAATTTAATCAAATTTGAAGAATTTTGCAGTAGGAATTCAAAGTCTCACTGGGCCACTCCATTATCAACAAACCTTCAGAAATTCTTCTCCATACCTACTTGATGGGGACACTAGTATTGCATACTTTGTGCATTACATGAAAGAGTTTAAAAGAGATTTCCACTGAAAAGATTTTGCATAAGCTCCCTGCATCTGTTTCTCTGTACTCTTACAAAAATAAATACAGAGGACACATAAAAAAATACAAATTAAACTAAACCAAGGGCCAAACTGCACACATTCAAAAAAAAAAATAAAAAATTACATCTGATTGTGTACAAGGTCGCCATGACTGCAGGGAAAAATGCCAATATATTCCCAGTCCTTGGCCCGACTTTTGGCTTGGTCCTCCATTTGGCTCACTTTTATTCATAATTAAATCTGGCTAATAAAAAAATAAAATCAAGAAATATTTTTTGTGATGAAAAGATGCTATTTTTATTGAAGTGCTCTGAAAACATGCTCATTTTCATTACAAATTCCAGCAAAAGGAATAAAAGGATGCAATTGCTTTCTGTTGAGATTTTTTTCAGGAATTCTAACATCTGACTTCATATGTGTTTGTATTTTTTTTACTTAACTAATTGCATAGCAGATTAGGAGTGCCTTACGCCTGACATGTTACGACATGAGATAAATTTTGTGTCAGTTTGTTTAATTTCTACACAAAAGGTACTTTGACCTAGAAAAGAAGTTAAGTATGTGTGCTAATAGTAAACAGAAGCTGACATTAAATATCTTTTTACCCGCCTCTAACAATGTATATAAATGACATAACTATTATCACTGTGATATGTGGGGAAAAGATGTCTAGGATGACAAAAAATGCAATGTGTAAGAATAAATACTAGAACATAATAATTAAACTTATCTGAAACCTGGAGTGAAAGCTCATTAAATCCACAGCTGAGTTTCTGTTGAGCTGAAGTTCTTTATGTGTTAGTTGTCACTCCAGAGATGAAAACTGAATCTTAAAGTTCCTAAATGTCCTATTAAACAAAATCTGCCTTGAGGCACCACAGCATTATTGAACACTTGCAAGTTTCCCATCATCTTGTTAACTACCTCAACCTCAAAATAATAATGAATTTTACAGTGAAATGTGTTGAGCCAAGGTTAACCCCATGTGCCTGCTGGAAGGACAACCTGCTAACAAGAGCAATGGGGATGCTGCTGTTCCTCTGAGGTTCAACACCATGGGTGGGTGATGTTACTGCTCCATGTCAGAGTGTGCCACAGGCCCAAGGGGCAGGACTGGCAGCACACAGTAGCACAGGTATGTACTCCATGCAGAGCTGCTCTGCTGAGCCACACACCTCTGCTTCAGAGAGACTGCCCTGCTCTTCTGCATATGAACATCAAAAAAGAGAGCTCACAGGGTGGGGAATGGAGCCCTTATCTGACCCTAAAGGTTAGACCTCGAAAGTACACGATTATATGGAAATTGATTGTAGGGTTTGGGTTTTGTTTGTTTGTTTGTTTGTTTGTTTAAGGATGGCAAACTTAGAAATAGTAGATATATAAAAGGTTTGAAAACATGAACTGAAACAATCAAGAGCTAAATATAGCAATTTGGAAGTGCCCATTCACAGTCTGCACTTATTTCAGATGGTGAACACCACTTGGGATTGTGCAGAGCGAGAGCTGGGGAGGCAGGGGGGACTCAGCACAGCAAGAGCCCAAAGGTCAGAAATACCTCAGCAAGGATGAAAGAAAGTACAAGTGACACCTGGCAGCTGGACAAAGTCCTGCTTTCTTTGCATGGTGGCCCACGGCAGCCAATGGAGCCTCCTCACCCATCACATATAAAGCAGAATCACTTTCCTTGGGCAGATTTTGGGACATGCAATAAGAGGCAGGATGATCATGTGCATGCTGCTGTATGCAACTCCTACTCTGGCTTAGCACAGTCTTGCACACCTTAGTGTTCTGCTCCCAGAGAAACACTGCAGCTTCAACCAAGTACCCTCTTTCCCTGCAAATCCTACACACTGCCCCTCTCCAAAAGGTGTTGTGTGCTGCTGCATGTTACAGACCTGCTTATAAGTGGGCTCTGTCTCACCTTCACAGGGAGAGGAGAGAGCAAAAAAGTGAAGCAGGGAAAGGTGGTCTCTGTTCCCTGCAGAGCCCTCCCAAAGGACTGGAAAGAAGCTAATGCTGCTAAAAACTGGTCAGTGGCAGGACACAATTCCATGTGGCTGTGGCTGCCGAAGGGCATGAATCTGCCCTGAGAGAACGAGAGAGGAACAACACTGCTGCACCGTGTGTCTGCAGCTCTTTGGAGTTCATGCCAAACAGAAAACACCCCCAGAAGAAGTGGACAGTCTTTGTTAACACTTTCCACATGCGTTGATGTGTCTTGTCGTATTTTTGGTGTACATAAGTAGCTCCCTGCCACGCGAAAGCATACACACACAGGCAGAGCACAGTTGCCCTCACAAAGCAACCTCTCACAAAAAGAAGCTTTCATGCATGACACATCTCATCAGTGGGGACAGGACTAACCAGAGGGCACCAGTAAAAGAACACGTGTGTGCTCATACTTCGTGTGCATTTCTTCAAAAGCACATCTACTGTGAAATGTTCTGGACAGCTTTCATCATTAAATCAGTTGATGTTTCTCAAACACATAGCTGAAAAATAAAAACTCAGTCTTAGATTCATCTTACTTAATTTGAGAGGCCTCTGCCGAATTTCTCCCGCAGAGTTGGTTGCTGAAGAAGTTATGCATTCTGAGGGCATGATTCATCTACCTAACTGAAAATGTCTTTCGTGTGGTAGGAAACCAGTTGATTTCACTGATTATCCTGCAATTGATGCAGCTGTAGCTCCAAGGCGCTGGATACCCATGTCAGAGGAAGCCCCTCTCACCGTATCGAACTGTCGGTGATGAAGACACGGCAATCAGAACCACACGCGCCCTCTCCAGCGATGCCTCGGAGGTGACGCTTGCAGCGAGTTACTAAAACCTTTCACTGGGACAACGGCAGGACTTGCCAAGGGAGACCCCAATCGAGAGAAGGATGTGACCAAACTACCTGCGCCCCGGTGCGCGGCGTGGTCGGAATGCCGGGGTAGGTTAGCACAGAGCAGGGGGAGAGTAATACATCTGCCACAGCTGCTGGCCCTGCGCCTGACACCAACATGCGTGTGTCTCCCGCTGCCTTTCCCTGGGGCAGCGAGCCCCCAGCCGCGGACACGCTTGTGCCCCGCGCCCCCTCTACCCCCTCGTCCTCCGCGGCCGCGGCGCTCACCTGAAGCAGGTGGTGAGCTCGCCCGTGGGCTTCAGGCAGGGGTAGCGAGTGGTAGCGATTTTGTTCTCGGAGCAAACCTCCCTGCAAGATGTGGAATTGTAGTAAAAAAGAAAAAAAATAAGGAAAGAAAAAAGAAGGTGGTGGATGGGAAGAAAACGCACAGAAGCAGCCGCGCTGCCGCGACACCCACCTGTCGCCGTCCTGCGGCTCCTCCCGGTAGGTCCAGGCGTGCCCCAGCGCCAGGAGCAGCAGCAGGCGGAGCGGGGCCAGGCTGCCGGCCGGCCGCCCNCGCGGCAGATGTGCGGTGGAAGTGAGGGGACATCAACACTCACACACCCCACCGCGGTCCCCTCCCGGCCCCTCGGCTGCGGGAAGCACGGGGAAAGCGGTAGAGAGAGAAGGGTGCGCGCCTCAGGGTAAGCGAGGCGGGAAGTGGTGTAAAGATCTGAAACGATGGGGGGGATCAGCGGCTCTTGGTGCACCATCACTGATGCTTTCCAGATTCGGCTTTATCTCAAATCTCTTCCCCAAAGGAACAGAGCAGTTCAAAGTATCTCTGCTGTGACGGCTGTTTATCCATGTGTACGGCTGCCACTTCCCCACTATTCATAAGGAAGGAGATTAACGACAACAGACTCTGATAAAGTAGCGCATCAGGTCTGGCCCGCTGTACCATATCCTGTTTTCACGGTTAAACTGCCTGGGACGAGGGGAGCAAACATGCAAAACGGCCGAGCCTTTGCAAAGTGTTTGGCCGATGCATTGGCTTTGATCACCGCGTAATTCCCTAAAGCTCCAGGGAAGTGAGGGTGTGCAAATCAGCCTTTCACCTGCAGCATAAATGACCTCATTTTGCAGCCAAAAAAAGTCAGAGAAATGTGAGCAACAGATTGTACTCATATATTATTACAGACAGAAAAGTCAACGGATATGAAAGTGAAAAACTGTAACTTCTCTGTTAAACCAGCACAGGAGTAATAAAGCAGTGCAAGAAGACTTGAGCAATGGACTTTGATTTTTCTCCCTGCCACAGGCAACATTTAAACAAGTCATTCTACCATTCTGTGCCTCAGTTTCCCACGTCTTTGACAGGAAGACCCTAATAGTAAAATAAATAAACAGTGCAGATTCCCATATATGAATCAGCTATGATTAAGCTGTTAATGTATGTTGTCCAGTACGAAGATGGCTAATGATACATGGGTTTTTGTGAAACTCTGGGACTTGTCAGAAATTTCCCCCGATTTGCAATCATCTGCTGTGAACCGCCAACTTCAAAGTATTTCTCTCTTCCAGGTATTTCTCTCTTCCTGCATATTGTCTCTATGTTCAGTTAAGTGAAGGAGTGTTGTACAGCAGAATTTTCCCCTCCTTGTTTTAGCTTTTGCTCTTAAGAGGTTGTTTTAGATGTTTATTCCGTTGTAATTATTTCTTTTTCCTTAATATAAATAATGAGTAAGCAAAGGCAGGACTCATTGCCTTGAAGACAGAGAAAACTGTAGGTCTTTCTCACAGGGCTAAGCCTGCATCTCTCCCAGGCAGCCTTTCCTGATTTGGAGATAGCAGGAACAAAGGCAGGACCTGGATGCTTGGACCCAAGAGCTGGGGAGACACCTGTCTCCACACCATGTTCCTTACCCTCCTGCTCCAAGCAGAAAGTATCCAGTGACAGGGTCTGAAATGAAGAGAGGTTTATACTGCTGTAACCTCTGTGATGTCTGTCTATAGATAACAAAGGATTTAATTTACCACATTCCAGAAGTGGCTACAGTCCCTCCCAAAAAGCTACTTTTTTTTAAAGAAATTGAATCATATCCGACCACAGAGCCGAAATCCTTTGGATGATTTCCAGCCCAGACCCAAGTGTCATAACTTCGGAAGGACTCTGATTTTTAAAGAATACTTATAGAGGCCTGGCATAAGTATGCTTCCAGAAAGGTGTTTTTTTTTCCAGAACTTTTGACACTCAGTACAGATCTAATTCACTACCTGAATTGCTTAACTTGTCTCCCTGCCTTTTCTTTAATGCCTGCCACCCACAAAGCACCATATCAACTCACTGCTATCTTTTTAATTAAAAATATTATATCAGCTTACATATATATTTATTTAACCCATGCATACAGCCTTGTTAATTTAAAAAAGGTAACCTACAGGCAAAGCTAATCCTGTACTCAACTTTGTCAAAGCAGAGACCAAAGTTTTATATACAAAAGAATTTCAGTATGATCAATAGTCAACAGAAAAGAGATTAAACAGCACCACACTTTGCCGTCGGTAACTCTATTGCAGTTGAATACATTAAAGTTGAGAGTTTGGTCAATTTGCTTCATCAGTTTCATCTCATTTTAATGACCATGCAGCCAGGGTCATCCTGAGAACAAGGCTTGTGTCCTGGGAAGTGTTGAAGGGTGACGGTGGTTAAGGAAACATGGAAATGTTCCTGTTGCCTCAGGGACAGAATGATTGGGACTGTTTTTATATATAGTGAATAAGAAGAATGTAATTTCTTGTGTAAGGGATGCTTTTCCTTGTGCAGGGTCATGTTAGTTTTGACTTGCCCAACTCAAGCACGTATGAAGTTGATTAAGATACACATTAAATTTTGGAACATTCTCAAAGAAAAGAATGAGGAATTCAGTGTAGTAAAGTACTTATCAGAAGTTTTATTTATACTGTTTATGTAGGAAGAAGATGCATTGTTTCCTGCAGTTCATTCACAATGATGTCGTTAAATTAATAATACAAATTCAAGTTTATTTCTTACATATTGCTGGTAACTAGAACAGCCTAGAAGCAAACTTTGATTACTGTCTTCAAAGAGGATCTTTCTATAGGGGAAAGGCACAACCTCTGCATACTGCAGAACAGGAGAAAGGAGCACAGGCCTCCCTTGAGTCTTGAAATACACTGAGGTAATTTGCTTCCATGAAGATCTTGAGCAGTTATTAATTATCCTATTTCTCATTGACCTCTATCAGAGACATTGTGTTAGGGTCAGTACAAATGCATACAGAGGTTCGAAAGTTTAATAGTGGATCTTGAACATAGAAGATTGTTTTCCCCTACTTCCTATTCCCATCTTCAAAAGAACGATGACCGTGATGGTTTGGGAGGGAAGGGGTAGGGGATGTACTGGGACTTTTTTTGGTTGGTTGGGGTTTTTTAGGTGTGTCACTGCAGTCTTCAGAAGTATGCACTGTGATTATTCTTAATCCATTTACAAACAACGTTTTCATCAGTGCATTTTCCATCTGCTTCAAATATAAAGCAACCAACCAGTTATCGTAAATAGTCTTAATCCCACTACAGCATTGTGTTTGCATCGAGTGCCAGGTCTCCAGCTGTCAGCATTGACATGTTTAGGGAGATGAGAGCAGGACTGAGGGTATAAACAAACAGAAAACAGAGGTTTTCAACAACATCTTAGGCCTAGGATATTTTACAGATTTGAAAGGCTTCATGCTGGTCATTCATGGACTAGTTTCTCTTCCATGTGAATGCCCAAACTGAACCTGTCTAGATCCAGACTTCTACTTTCAAGGAATATTGCACAACCCAAGCTCAGCTTCTAACACTGACGCAGGCTTGGGCAATATAAGAATTTCCCAGTTAGCTGCAGGAGGCATCTAGAGCAGTGTCCCATTTCAGAAGAAAAAGCCAGAACTAGATAGTAGAGAGAAAAAAAAATAAAATCCTAAATCATTTTTCCTAGCTCCCCAGAGAAAGGAAGAACTTCTTTCTAACCTCTCCATGGTCAAGAGTTACCTGCTCTTTTAAGAGATTCTTGAAGCAAGGACTATACAGGCAGAAAAAAGGACTAGGGATGAATGCAAAAGTTGTCAGAAATGACCCATGAGCAGCAGGTCTGGGACAGGAAGGGAGAGAAAATACAGAAAAATAGAAAGAGAAAGAAGCAGAGGAAAACCAGGGAATATATAGGAACTGAAGAAATGTCCTTGTGTTTCTAAGGTCTGCTGAGGTCTAAAAAGGTATTACAAGTATTTTGCAGATATTTTACAGGCATTACATCCTGAAAAAGCATGATAGAGCAGTTAGCAAGGCATCTGTCAAAACAGGGAAACGGTAGACAGGGCTGCTGAGAACACAGTGGCAAGGACAAACCAGCACCAAGTTATATTTGGTGGCAAAGACTAGAGGATGAGGTGAGGAAAGGCTAACAATTGAGGCAAGGGGGTTACCTCTTAGCTCTTTGTCCCGGGCATCCTTTTGTAACTTGAAGAAAACTTGAGAAACTCAAGTGAAAGTAAAATATTTTATTTATTTTGCTTAGTAAGTACATCTGGAGTGCAATGTGAAACATCCAAAAAAACATGCATTAAGTAAAAATATTGAGGCAGAGGAAAGATACTTCTCATCACAAACACTAGAATGGATACAAAAAGTCTGCTTTTTTCAGAGGCATTTTGAGTAGAACATGTTAATGAAGGACCAAGGCAGCTGAAATGTAATGCAACTATTTTGAAAATATAGCCATGGAAAAAGGCTCATCAGAAAACATGACATGGTGACCATCAGGCACTGCCTCCGGAGAGCATCACAGCTACTGAAAGGAATTGCCCCGGACTGCTTCTTCCATTTCACAGATAATTACAGGGCTCATCTTAGATTAGCAGCAAAAATAAACACCTTTTGAAAGTATCAGCTAAAACAACAGCACTGCTGACTAAGAATTAAATGCGTAAATGAGAACACTAATCCACTAAAAACAAATCCTGATGGATACATTGGACATGGCATGACACTAACCAGAGCTGCCTTTTTTTTTTTTTTGAGGGTTAGGTTTGAATTCCATTTTGTTATAAGAGATTAAAGCTGAGGAATGCAAAATCTTCCATGGCATCCCAGCTATCAAACACCATCAACCGCTGTGGCACATTTGTGTGCCTTGTCAGTCCAGGCTCCTTTGACAAGGCTTGAGACACTGCTCCAAGTGCACAGACAGCAAAATAAATAGATCCCTTCTATCCAGTCTTTGAAATAGTAAGAACAAAGGCCCTGTGCCTCTGAAGTTTATAAGGATATCCACCTTAATTGCTCCTGTGACGAACATCTCATCGCAGTGTCATATTCTAGAAGCTATGGGTGGTGAGGAGGAAAGTCATTGACTGAGAAATCACTTCTTAACAATAGGCAGTTCCCACATACGTGTAGAAAAAACTGAATAGGTGGGAAATTAGATCTGTTGATACAAATTGAACTAAAATTTGAGCACATGCTCTTTCGTTTGCAAATGCACATCACTGCAACAGCACAGAGGAAGATGGTCCTGAGAATTATTCATTATTTTTCCCAGACCAATTGAGTGCCCTTTGATTAAAAAGGCCCTGTTTTAGCATGCAAGTCGCTGGCCAAGGAAGGGTAATACTGAAGACTGTTGCATGTGCATGCCACCAAAACAGCTTGTACATGGCCAGACTCTGACAGCCCCAAACCATTTTGGATTATGATGGATCCCTGTCAGGTTACTGGGGTTGATTTTGC
>VYZS01041990.1:24928-37077 GCA_013400695.1 Neodrepanis coruscans | reverse complement strand
GAAAGTTCCTGGAGCTAAAACCCCCATTGCCATGGGGGTGGCCCCGGTGGCACGGCGTGGTGGGCACAGTGGTTTCCCAGCCCGCCCTGCGGGCGTGGCTCCACTGCCACTGGCAGCGGCGTGGCAAGCGCAGGGCCCTGGCTACAGCAAGGGATGGCTGCCGAGCGCTAACAGACCTCGACTCGGACTGCTCTCAGTGCTGTAGTTCCCGGGTGCCGGTTACCCAATCCGGAGGTGACCTGCGCCCGGGAGGGACTCCGAGATTGCATGGGATTGGCTCCCCATAAAAAGCGTGATCCCGGAGGCCATTTTCTCTTTTGAGCTTGTAACATCCCCACTCAGCTCGGCGAGGCATTTTCTCAGCAGCATGAGCAGCATGGCGTTTCAGCAGCAGCAGCAAGGGCTGAAGACCACATACTTATATCAGCTGTGGTATTCTTTTCATTCCCTTGGGAAAGGGTAATTTCCCTGGGTTCTTTAATTTTCCAGTGTTTTTCAGGAAATCCCAGCAAGGACCCAGCACCATCCTAGCTTCCTTCCTCACCCTAGCCACTGGCCTCGGAAGAGCTTAATTTGTCTCTCTTTGTGTTTCTATTGTCAGTTTGTGTGTGTGTGTGTAATAAAACTTGTGGTTTTTTGCATGTGTGTCTTCTTTTGTTGGTTTTCTATTGGGTTTTTCTCGTCACTGTTACACCCCCTAGGATGGAAAACCAGGACACCTAACTAAAGCCACATCCTAAGCATCTCAGTATAAATACTTAGAAAGAAATAAAAGAAAGGAAAATTGAGTTTTTATTATTAAAAAAAAATTAAAGGAAAAAATGCCCCACAGAAAGGGGGCATTACTAACAGAAAAGTTAGTAACAATAGCAGAAACAGCAACCTATTGTGAAGGGCAAAATTAATATTACAGAAAGATGATTTCCCATGAAAGACAGTCTTTTCTAAGGACTTGTTCCATTTCACTCCTTGGAGCATGTCTCTTTAGGATAAAGTATGCCATGACAAATAGGAAGAGCTTTAAATTATAGAAGACAGTGCATAAGAAGAAGGGAAATTGGGGTGCTAGCTATACTACCATCACCTTCTTTTAACATGAAGAAAGTAAAATCAAGTCAGTGTGGATATACCAAAGATAATGAAATACCACATACACAGAAACAGAGGGGAAAAAAACACCCCAAACCTCAAATCTCAATGGATAGAAAATAAATCAGTACAAACACTGTACTTAACCTAGCTACAAAACCTGGTGAAGTGAGGTCACAATAACAGGTGCAACAAAGCAACCTGCACACAAAGGTGGAAGAAGTAAGCTTATTGGTGCATGACATGAAGTAGGATATTAGAAGGATAACAGAAAAATTATAGACATAATTGCTAATAGAGTGCAAATACTAAAGTGTGCGTACTATGAAAAGAACACATAAGGAATTGTCAATATAATGTGGCAGCATTATATATTAAGAATAAGGCTGTCAGTAAAGAAATGTTAATTAATAGTATAGATAAGAGAGAATCGGCTTGTGTCAAAATGTGTTAAGAAAGGATTCCACAGTTGGAAAGGATTCCACAGTTGGAAAGGGACGGGACTCAATGAAGAACATTGGACTTGTATCATAAGAGAGATAAAGATCCCTGGTGATTTTATCATTATGGGAGATTTTAAATTCCACAGTCATAGACCAGAGAACAGATGTTACACCTACAGTAGAATCTAGTGATTTCTTAGAATGGAAATTTACAAACCTCCTTTTTGAAGAAGCCATGGAAGTGCTAAGAGATTTTAATATTTTAAGTTGGTAGTAGACAAGTATTGAAGATATTATAGAAAAAGTAGTAGAGAAAATAATGCACTATCAAGTCATGACAGTACTGACTCAATTTCATTTTAAATGAAATAGCAGTATGTACAAGGACAACTTGGTGGTAGTGGTTTTTAACTGCAAAAGGATAGATATATCATGACAGTTCAGTCTGAAGAGCAAAGATGATGGATTGGAGTAGAGTGCTAGTCTGAAATTTGTATTCTTAGGCAACAGAACTCCAGACTTTTCTGGACAAATAATTCTACTAAACAAGCTTTTGAAATTTATCAAAGGATCTTCAAGAGTCAGAACATATTAACTCAGAAAAATAAACCAGAACCTGGAGGATTGAAATTGAAAGACCAGAATGCGAATTGTGAACACTAGGGATAATTTAGACCTTAAGAAAAACTTGAAGATTTTCCAACCATAATAAATAAGAGCTAGGGAAAAAAAGTAAGGGCATGTTTTAAGTCTAGTGTAAGGACAGCACCCCCAAACGTATAATACTTTTTCTTTACATCTGAAGACAAGCAGATGGAACAGAGATGTGATAACAGGACTATTTATGGGGAGTAAGATAATAGAAAAAAGACAATGGTCCCACAAATGTTGGATCAGAACTCACCAAGTAGATATGCCCATCTATCTGAATGGTGGCTAGTAAGTGTCAGCTACAAAAACACACTGAAGAGCAACTAGTAGCCACAGACCAGATATTCTGATGTACAATATTTTAGGGAAAATGAAAGCCATAGGTAATAAAAACTGATGTCCTAAAGTACAGTATCAACTTAATACAGGGGACCAAGTTTCAGGCTTCTTTAATGACTGATTTTTTTTTTCCCTCAAGGAGAACACAGTAACACAATACCTGTAGCCTACCTGTTCTTCAGTAAAATATTTCGTATAATGCTTAGGTATTCTGTGAGAGGAGAATTAGCAAAAGAAACTCTCCAAAGGGCAGATAGTGATGGATTATGCTCAAAACAAAGCTAGCACTCTAAAACAAGATTCCAAATGATGTTTCTTAAATCAAAAAGTCAATGCGTAACAATTAAATTTATTGGAGGCACGAAGTATGTCAACAGGGCAAATTCAGTAGAAATCTGGTTAACTCAATGCCTGAAATTATAGGGTAGAATTAGATGAACTAGAACAAAATTCAAGATGATGCTTTTAAGAATGAGTAACAAGAATGGTTGCTAGCCTTTGAAAAATGAGAAAGAAGAAACTAAAAAGGAAAAAAGATGGGTTTGTATTTTTCAGTCACAGGATGTCTCTTAGGATTGGTGTGACAAACAGACAAACAAGCAAAACTCCCCAGATATACACTAGGCAGTAGTAGAAGAAGTATTTCCAGTAGAGTGGGAAGCACTGATGCACTATAATATGTTACTTGGAATCACTGTGCACATTTATGTTCACCCACATTTAAGAAAGAAAAATTCAATATAAGAAGTGAAGAAAAATGCTGCTTCACAATAGAACAGGAAAAGAGAGCTCACCATACAGGATTAAGGGGCTTTTGTTTGGTTTGGTTAGTCAAACAAAAACAGACTTTGAGGAGATGAGATTGCTGCCTATAAAGGACATAGTAAGAAAAAAGAGGAGAAAGCCGTTTAGCTGAAAGTACAATATTCACAGACATACACACACACAAGCCCATGAATAAATTTATACTAGACACTTAAGGAGGGCTACTGTTTACCAGCGTAGTTTGCAGTGGACAAAATCCTGTCTTTTTCTAAAGATGAAGCTTGATAAATGTAAGAAGGGGATTAGATAGTTGGCCAGAAATATCAAAGGACTGGATATATGACTTAGAAAGTCCCAGCTTATTCCCAGATTTTCTAAATTTCTAAAATGAGTAAATTCTGTACTTGGAATCTACACCAAGTCATTGGACCGGAGGGAAAAAGTTATTAAGACCTCAGTTTAGCTGAGCTTAGTTTAAGCCATAGTGTATGCATGCAGGGCTAAAAGTTGCTTGTGTTGTCCTGTGAAAGCTGTGCAATGATATTTCTCTGTGCAAGGCTGAAGTCGGAAGAATTACTCCATTAGAAGCCACAGTTTCTAGCTGCACATCCCCTTGTGTGCAGATGGAGTGCAGAGCACTGTTTCCTAGCAACCACTAAGGACCACTGGCTTTATAAATCAATCTCTGCCAGGATATCACAGAAACCACTATAAATGGGAAACATTTACTAGTCAAAAGGCTTTCTATTTCCTCCACTTTTTGGTCTGCACAGGAAAGTCTTTTCAAGAAGTAGATGATATCATCGTTTCTTCCTAAGTGGATTTAATTCAAATCCTTGTTCAGGTGACTTAATTTTTATCTCCCCTGCCATACAGGTCCTCCTATCCATGAATTGCCCTTCTTTAAGATGTCAATTAGCAGGGTTTCTCAAAGACAAAATTATACATAACTTCATTTGGGAAAAAAAAAATGAAGGAGAAGAAACTGAAATATACATAAAGAAGGAATGAATAGCACTGGAAAAACTCCCAAGAGCCCTGGGAAGAGGGAGAGTGATAACAATCAGTCAAAGGCTGCAGATGAAACTCTTCCCTTCTATGCAGCTTTCTTTGTCACATTCATCTATAAAATTCAAATAATATCTGATTGACCGCCACATCCAGTTATTTTCATTTTTTTTCACTATTAAGAATTTCTATTAATTTTTCTCTTTGTTTATCCTCCTCATTTTACAAGGTTCCAGCATCTGATGCAGCTAACGGTCTGAACTGAGATCTTCTTTGTTGTTAGTACATTGGAAAATCCCATTTTCTTTTTGTGTAAAGAACAGGAGGGGTGGTCTCTCTGTCCAGCAACTTTTATCAGACCATAGGTCTCATAGACCAGAGGTTTTGTCACTCTGGTAAGACCAGGGTTACAAAGTGAAAGTGCTAAGAAGCGCTAAGAAACTCCCAGTAACATGTAAGTGGAGAAAAAAAAGCTCTCCCAGTACATTTAACAATAGATATTACTGAAGGGGTCATTAAATAAGCAATTAATATTTTAGTCTATAATTGGATTGTTATATGTTTCAACAGCCTGATGGGGTAATCTCACTTATAATCTGGGAACAGTACTGATTATTTAATTTTTAGGATAGAGTGGTGTCTATTGTGAAATCACAGCATTACTTTGAGAATGCTTTGCATGTAATTTTTTTTCATGAGCACTAATAGAACAGGAGCAGCAGGTGACTTAAAGGTTATTTCAGAAAGGGAGTACTTAGGATACTAAACTTTGTGACTGCTGCTATCATTTGAGAAACCTGATGCTTAGACTGTGAGCTCTTTAAATTTTGCTTATGTTTCACAGAAAAAGCCATACACGTTTGTGATGACATATAAATAGTGTGAAGTTATTCTGCTTCTGAGTTGGAAGTAAATTTAGGAAGGGGTAACATTCTGCCTTTTAACTCTTTTCATCTGTTTTTAGAAACATTTTAGAAGTTTCTTTTCACTGAACTAATTCTACTTTGTTATAATTAGTAAAGTATCATTGCAATCTCACAAGTAATTTTCCCTTTGTACTGTTTATAACTTCATCTGAATCACTCTATTTAGAGATGCGTTTGTGTTACACTGGAATCTCACATTATTTTTTGCCTTTTTTGTTGTCAAGTTTTTTTTGAAGAAATTGTTTATGTCCCCATTGTTCAATCAGCAAAGTATGCAATTACAAATCTTTGGTCATCTGGTGTGTTTAGCAAATCTTTTCAGTGTATGATTTACCACCTGTGGCTTTTCTTCATCTCTGAAAAATGCTATTATCTTAAACGGCGTATTTCTAATTGAAGTAGGTTTAGTTGCTTGGATACACAAGTGTCTGTGTTGGCTACTGTTGTTTTCTGGATATGTTCAGAAAAAATAGGTGTCTGTGTACAGATGTCTCCAGAAGGGACAAGAATTTTACTGCATATTTCCCCTTAATAGCAATGGATGTCAGCAGATTTACAATAATATTCCTGGAATTATTGCCCTCCTGAGAAGAATTTCCATTCCAGATCATCTCTGTTGGAGATCTCTATAAAGATGCTGCCCAGTCGTATCTCTGATGCTTAGTACTGTGTTAGAAATCTGTGATGTCACTGTAAAAGTCTACCTTGAACTAAGACTGCTGCCATTGACTTCAGCTGCATGTTTGGCAGCGTTTGTTTTAAAAAGAGAAATGAAAGAATAATTCAAAAGTGAGAAGGTTTTGTAAACGGAATGCACCTGGGAGCATGCACAATTGAACACTGTGCCTATGTATTCTAATTTTTTCCCCAGAAATGTGTGGTGTCATAATTATTTGTGTAGTTGTGTTGTTAATTTGCAAACATTAATAGAACTGTTAAATGTTTCTGTGAATATTTATGAGTCCTCAGTGTTTCACTGCTTTTAGCACAGGTGGCCATTTGCCCAAAAATTCCTCTAGGAAATATACTATTTACTGTTCACCATTCATCTTTCTATTGCTTAACAGGTTTGTCACCCAGTTAGGGAACAAAATAAGTATGTTGTGAGGCAGGACACCCCTATAGTGGACAGCTGAAATTAATAACTTCAAACAAGCCATGTGCAGAATATTATTTCTCTAAGCAACTAAGCAAATATTTCCCAACTGTAAGGAGTCCAGGGAACACATTATCTTTTTTTTTTTAACTCTTTCTTTATTCACTATCTACTACAATAGAATTGCAAACCCTGTAATGGTCTTTAGACATTAATATAATACAACATATAACATATAACAGAGAATAACAAATGCTATTTAAATAATCTGTATCGGATAGCACACAATTTGGGAAGAAAACTAGATTAGACAGAAATTTTCTGCAAGTAGATTTACTTCAAAATAAAAGTACTGTCAAATCTTTATTGCTTTATTTACAGGGGTCCTCAAGCTGAAGAAAACCTTCTAAGGCAGATTATAAGATTTCACTCCATCGACTGGGTATTTGTGTTTTAATGAACCGGAATGGAGTCTGCAGAACTGCAAGCTGTATGAAACGGGCTTTAGGAAGCATTTCTAATGATGTGACAAAGAGAAAATATTTCAGAGTACAGAACTAAAATATTTAAAATGTATTTTGGTATAGTGTTATAAATTTTTATTTTCATTCAACCTTTAAGATTCAATGACTATAAACAGAAATCTATTTAAATTATTTTTTTGACATAAATCTTCCAAAACAAAGGAATGTCTTGCATAATTTGGGCTTGCATTGTAACTACTCACACACACTATGATGACAACCAGAGATTAGGTATGGATGTATGTTGCATCCTATGGTTTCAAAAGTTAATGCTTACCAATATTTAATGAATTAGTTACCTCTTACAGTTTATGAACTGTCATAGGTTTATTAGATTTATTCACATGTCTTTGCAGCAAGGTAAAAAATTATTTTACATTTTTCTAGTAAACTTCCAAGCCCTTTTGACCTCAGGTTGATTTAAAACTGTGGGGAAGTTTTGTAATCAGAGATGGCGGAGTGATCAATCAGGCTTTTATGAATCTTCCAGAGAGCCATAAGACATAATCACTTAAAAGATGATTGGCTTCAACCCTTGCTTTGGCAATCCCCCATTCTTCCAAAGGAACCTATGGTATGCAAGCCTTGTCTTAATTGCATTCTGAGGAGATGGCATTCAGAGGTCTTTGTTTTCTTTCTTTCAGATATCTGACTGGAAGCCAGGTAGTAGCTTTGGTAAGAAACACTAAAGACAAGATCTTGAGGCCTTCTGGGTCTTGCAGATGCCTAATTTCCCCACTCTATCTAATCGTGAGGTCAGGTATTTCATTAAAACAGTTTTGGTAAATGAGCTGGGTTTGTGATCTGACCACTGCTGCCCCTACAAAGACAATGCTATCTGCCCAAGCTCCTTTTCTGATATGTACCTGAGACTGGCACTGAATAAAAGCCCTTATGAAATGCTGCTTCTGTGCTCTTTTCCTTTCTCCTAGGGGTCCATGTTCTAAAACATGAGCTAATTCAATTGTCTAATAATAAATGTCTACTTAAGATGCCCTGGAGTACAACAGATACTCAGCATGGCATCTATGACAGAGTGCCTGCTGGAGATCCACACCTTTGGAGAGCAAGGATAACCTAAGGCATCTCAGGCATCACCAGACATTATGTACAGGCAATTGAGAGAGTCATTGTCAGCACAAGGAAGGGAGTTAGAGAGGCTCTGTTGGGCTGGGTTCCTGTTATGTGACCCCCTTAACCACTTGGCTGTATGAATTGCTCTCCAGACTCCCAGGCTCTCCTGGCTAGATCTTCAGACACTTCAAAGGGAATTAACATGCCCAGGGCACAAATCAGGTCTTGTGTCTTTCCCTGCTCTTTGTTCATTTGACCACTTGTAGGGTACTTTCCTGAGATCACAGAATCATTAAGGCTGGAAAAGATCTCCAAGATCATAAAGTCCAACCTTTCACTGAATATCACCATGCCCAGTAAACCTGCAAAGTGCCATATCTACTGATTTTTGAACACTTACAGGGATGATGACTCCACCATTTCCCTGGGCAGCCTGTTCCAATTCTTCACCACTCTTTCAGTGAAGAAATTCTTTCTAATTTCCAACCTGAACCTCCCTTGGTGCAACTTGAGGCCATTTCCTCTTGTCCTATTGCTTGTTACCAGGGAGAAAAGACCAACCCCTACCTTGCTACAACATCCTTTCAGGTAGCATGGTAGTACAACTGTCCATGTCCTCCCCCGGCCCCTCCTCCTCCCCATCCAGGCTGTACTAGGATCCAAAAACACTTATTAGTCCTTGGCTTTGACAAACAGTTCTGGACTAACCTCCTCTTGCACTTATCAGAAATTTTATTTGCTCCCAGAAACTTATGTTGTCTAATGAGCTCNCTCTTTCCCATCCTTACCCTTTTTTATGTAGATAATTTTTGATTGATTTTAGTTTTAGATTGATTGATTTTAGATTTTAGTCTGGTTTTCCACTGTGTGCTTCGATCATCTAGTAAGTAGAAGAGTGAACCCTACCAACAAACTTTATTGTGCTTTCACTTTTGTACTNGTCTAATGAGCTCCTGTTTTTTAATGAACATCCTTGGGAACTTATTTTTCTTGACTGATTAACAAGTCAAGTGGAACAAAATTTTTGTTATTAAATTTTCAAAGAAAGTTACTGACCCAAATTGTGGCCAGGATGGAAAATTACCATGACTAGAGCCAACTTACTTTTGATCCTATCCTAGAAAAGCAGTTCTAAATGAGACCCTTTGAGCTGTCCTGGACCACAGTGGGCTGTGACCAGCAATCTTCCTCTCAGTGGGGCGCCTTTTAGGTCCAGCAAATTCTCAAGTTTGCTATGCTTGGAGGACCACCACTGAAAGGCAATAACAGAGCCTCGGCTGATATCCACACTCCTAAATGTTCAACCCTTCACCCACAGAGAACGTGCAAAGACATCCTACAAGTACTTCGTTGAAGTCAATGGGAATTATGCGTAAGTATATACCTTGCACATGCTCCTTTAAGTCTGTGTGCATACGAGTGTGAAAATGCTGTGGCAAATGTACTATGAATGTTGCTCTCTTAGATTCTTAAGTACATTAGATTTATAAACCTTTTAGGCCTGTAAGTGTGTTACTGTGGTGCTTATAGTAAATTCTATAGAATCTTTTGCTAAATTGTTTAAATTAGGCTATCAAATAAATGTTAAATTTAAGTGCTGTTAAAACTGGTCAAGTCCAGGGCTAAGTTTCACAATGGGTCCACTCTGAATCTTGTGACTCAGTGGGAGGGTGTCCTTTATTAATTTTTATCCTTACTCTTTCCCATCCTTACCCTTTTTTATGTAGATAATTTTTGATTGATTTTAGTTTTAGATTGATTGATTTTAGATTTTAGTCTGGTTTTCCACTGTGTGCTTCGATCATCTAGTAAGTAGAAGAGTGAACCCTACCAACAAACTTTATTGTGCTTTCACTTTTGTACTAAACTTGCTTTTGCTGATACCTTTGCTGGGGATTCTTTGAGTGACCTAAAACACTCATTTGTGACAGGTAGTTGTAGAAAGTTTTAAGTTCTCTCCTGAGCCTCCTTTTCTCCAGACCAAACAACCATTATGCCATTGGCCTTCTTGGCCACCTGGACATACTGCTGGCTCATGCTCAGCCAGCTGTCAACCAACACCCCCAGGTCTCTTTCACCAAGCAGTTTCCCAGATACTCTTCTCCAAGTCTGTAGCGCTTCATGGAGTTGTTGTAATCCAAGAACATAACCCATCACTTTGCCTTGTTGAACCTCATGCAACTGGCCTCAGTTCATCAATACAGCCTGTCCAGATCCCTCTGGAGTGCTTTCTTACTCCCAGCAGATCAATGCTCTGATCCAACTTCGTGTCCTCTGCACACTGTCTGGGGATACGCTTGATCCCCTTGTCCAAATCATCAACAAACACGTTAAACAGAACTGACCTCAACACTGAGCCCTGTGGAAAACACCACTAGTGATCAGTCAGCCAGCTTGTTTTTTACCCAGTGAAGAGAAAACCTTTCTAAGCCGTGGGCAGCCGGCTTCTCCAAGAAAATGCTGTGGGAAACAGTTTTAAAGGTTTTAATGAAGCCCAGATAGACAATAACCAAAGCCTTTTGTTGATCCACAAGACAGGTCTCCTCAAAATCAAATTAAGTCAAGCAGGATATGCTTAGAAAGAGCATAGTTTTACCTCAAAAGCATAGTATTTCTGCACTCGTTTGAGATGTACACAGCAGCTCATCAATGACTATTTGGTGCAAATGTCTCATAGAGCAATTTGTCCTCCTTGGTGAATTCAGTTCTTCCCCATCTAATTCAAGGTATCATCAGTGTGAGAGAATCTTATAAGCATCAACATCAGCAACAAACTTCTCATTATTTAAGTTATTGAACTATGTTCTCCCTGTTCCAGATGCCTGGAGATGGAGGTGATATCTGCCTTACGCTGAGGACAGTTGTGAAGGCTGCGGGAGTATGCTGGATACTGGAAATATACATGTTCTTCATGGAACAGTGCTGTTGTTTACTAAGAAAAAAAGACATTGTCTGAGGGTGGGACAGCACATGGATGACGTCCTTAGCAATGCTGATCTAACTGTTCTGTATGTTGTCAGGAGTTGCACATCAGCTGTTTGAGATACCGCAGTGCTTCCAGAATAGCTGCTGCTCCTGTGAAGCCTGGGGAAAATGTCACCTTTCTCATTGTCTTCCTCACGCTTGAACATACAGAACCAGCATGACTTATTTTTGTTGAAGCTTCTAAATCCTTCTTTGGTTTCCTGCAGCCAGATTAAGAGTAGGGTCTGTTCCCTTTTTACCAACACTTCTTGAAACTTCAGACACTACTGCGTACCACACAGTGGTTTTACATTGGAGCAGTAAAATTCAAATCTACTGCTTTTTTAAGGGCAGAGGTGAAAAAGAGAAGAAAGGATAAGTTTGGAACACATTTCAAGTTCACATGAATGTTGAGCAAAGGCAGGGATGGAAAGAGAAAAGATGTAGGGCTTTTCTCCCGTCTCTAGTGTGATCCCAATCCCACTTGAATTGATAGAAATCTGACAGTCTTCATGGCTCATTGAACTTGAGCATACTGAAGACCAATTAAAACTCAATTTTTTTACAGAAGATGATCCTGCCCTGAAGCCAGCAAACAAACAAAACAGAGGCTATTAAATCCTCTCCTGGATAACAATAGCTCTCTGCTTATCAACCTTTTAGAATTCCTGTTTATCAGCACCAGGTTGCTGCTGGACTCTTTTGATTCTACTTGTTAGTGTCTGATCAGAGGCTGCCTTTGTCCAGATTTAATTATGCATGAAACCCAGACAAGCAGACCATAATGGATAGAATTTCTTCCATTGTTTTAAAACGGGTTGT
The DNA here is from genome assembly GCA_013400695.1 of Neodrepanis coruscans. Taxonomy (NCBI): domain Eukaryota; kingdom Metazoa; phylum Chordata; class Aves; order Passeriformes; family Philepittidae; genus Neodrepanis; species Neodrepanis coruscans. The sequence goes on along the minus strand of VYZS01041990.1, from coordinate 25,376 downwards.
AGAATTTTGCAGGAGAATGAGAGAAAATACAATTACTGCCTTGCACCAAACCTAAGAAATACAACCAGCTTTGCCCATAAAAATAGGTCTCTTTTCAACTTCTTTTACTTTTTTTTTCATCTTGCTGCAGTTTCTTTTTTTAACAATCTCCTGGTGAGGCAGATAAGCTCCTAATTCTATTATTTTTGTTGTCAAAATTAGTAAGGTAAGTGAAGCTTATAATTTAGAGATTTATCATCCTAAACAACGCAGGTAGAGTGTGTCTTTTATGTTCCATAATAAGCACTAGACAATATTATACGCCTAAAGAGGAAACTTTCTGCTTACCATATCTACTTGCATAAAACTCTTGATCAAACAAGTGGAATATTTTTCTTTGACTGAAATCACTTTTAAATAATAAAGAATCCAAATAATGTATTTATATAAATATGAACTCTACTGATGT
>VYZS01041990.1:1358-17615 GCA_013400695.1 Neodrepanis coruscans | reverse complement strand
AACCTTGTGTGTTTACATACAAACCTTGTGTGTTTACATACAAACCTTGTGTGTTTACTGTTTTAAAAAGGAGCAGGAGTGGCATTTGTTCCCAATGCTTCACAGATATTCATCTGGTCTTCATCATCTCAAAAAAGAAGCCTGTGTTGCTTCCATCAAAGCACACGTGCAATTGGTCATTTTGCTATAGGATCTGAAATCACACCAGCATAGAGCAAAAAAGAAAAGAGAAGATGAAAACTTGGGAAGAAAATGTGGGAGGGGTGAACTGAGATAACAGCAGCTTCAGTCTTTTCCTAGCCCTCTGATATGGACAGCTGTCCACTCATGCTATCCCCCAAACAGGCTGAACTCCCACTTAGCTATGATGCTTAACCATTTTTTCTTCATTTTTCCCTTTATTGCTCCCAGAAATCTACTCCATCATGTGCTTCAGGTGATAGTCTGGTTGTTATTGCTGATGGTGTGTCAGGGTGCTGAGGAAGGAGACGGGGGGTGAGCAAGGCAGGGCAGTGCTTATGCCTGCATCTGTATCTGCATTTATATCTGTATCTGTTTATGCCTATTTCTGTAAGTATACACGTGTCTATTATCTATGGCTATGCCTATATCTCTATCACCTATACCAGTATTTAAATGGGCATATATCTACACGAGATTAGCCCTGCCTGTAAGCAAAAGAACAAAAAGAGATTTACCAGCCAATGCAGAATAAAAATGATGAAGTTAGGACCTCATTTTGATCTCCTGAGAGGTGGGACATTTCTCATTCACCTCTCTCTGTACCTGGCAGCAGTTCTCCATTCACTAGTTTCCTTAACCCAGGGCTCAGCTCTCTTCTGAGTATGGCATTAAAATGAAACTAATTAGTTTCCTTTCATGGCACACAGATTAATTGCTTTGCCTTCTTCAATCCCTGCCTCCACTAGTTATGATCCACTGCATCACTCCTACATTCTTACTCTGCTGATCCCACTTATACTGCCACAAATTCATTCATGTGACTTCCCATTTAATTCCTTTCTGGCTGTCAAGACAAAGCAAGAGGAGGCGGTGAGTTGAATGACTCCTTGATGCATTTGCCATGGGGTCGGGATAATATGTGATAAAAAGATTTCTGGTAATAGATAGTCTATCTATTGGCTGGTGATACATTCATCTGAGCTTTAGATGACTGCGCAAGGACTACTTTTGCCAGTGGGTTGCTGTCTTACTTGTCCTTTCTCTCATGTCTTGTTTAGCTTTCCGAGTTACCACTCCTTGTCACTATGCAAGGATTGATGGTTTCTTACAGTCTAACTAAGAACTGCCCATTCATTCAGATCCATGTATATTTATTATGCCAGAAAAACATAAGCTGACAAAATACTTTGCAGAAATACCCTTGCTTGCTATGGAGGACAAATGTGTGTGTGGGGGGGTGTCTAAAAATACCACAGGCAGTAGAATTCATACCAGAAAAAATTTGGGAGAAACCAGGGTAGTTATAGCTACATGGTTATCAGCCCCCAAATCTACAGAACACTCAGTAAAGTCAATTTGGAAAATTTTTTTCTCGTTAAAGAGAATGATGGGATGTGATTTTTAGGGAAATATATTCTTTAAGTATGAGGTGCAAATGGCACGGATGTAAAGATCAGGGGCTTCATTTTATCTTTGCCTTTGGATGGATACGTCAGGTGCAATAACTATTTGCTTAGGTGGTGAGCTATGAGGAACTGGATATTTTAATTGCCTTAAAACATTGCTGATGTAGTAAGCTATGCAGAGAAGCCTTCTGGCAGGAGATTTGAAAGCAAAGGGTGAGGGGAGAAGGCCATAGCCCACAGACTGTTAGCTTTGTGGAGGCCAGGGACAGTCTCTGAGTGTGTGATGCTTATCTCCTCTAAGCCAGGCAGTGTCAAAGAGGCCCTCTGTGCACATACCCACCACTCCCCGAGAGAAGGCCCCACTCTCAGCAGGGGTGCCTCTGAAGCACACAATCCCCTGTCCCTCAAGCCTAAATGACTTCACAAAACCCAGCACTTCCAGCCTCTGACCCACTCTTGCAAAGCTGGCATGACTGTGCTAAAACAGCATCCTCCACACACACATAAGGAAGGCATCAGGAAGATTTCTAAGAGTACACAAACCCATTGGACTTTATGTTTTCTGGACCTCTTCACCCATCACTCCATGGTGGACCAAGACACAACAAACAAGTTCATCAGAGACCTCTGCTTGTTGACTACTAACTATTATTGTTTCTCTCTCTTTTTTTCTCTCTTTTCCCTTAGACATTTTCTTGGGTGATATCTTTATGCTTTTATATTGCCATATTACTATGGATAGCAACAACAAACATGTCCACATACCTGTTTTCCTGTGCAATGAAATTGTTCTAAAATAAATGTTATATATGTATTTGTAAACACTGATCATCTAATATCTCTAATCTCTACTTAATGCCAAGGGACTTATTAGTAGAAAAACAAAAGTTACTTTTGCCTTTCAGGGTGGATCATAACAGAAAACCTTGTCGTAGAAGTTGCAAGCACCTCAGGCTGATGTATTAACCAAAGGCAGGCACAGATTTTTTGGACCTACACAGGGAAAGAACAATGAGATGAACTTTCACAGGGTCAGAGTTATGACCAGGAGGCTGTATAATCCACTTTTTTCAAACACAAGTTGGTTTTTAAGAAATTGAAATGCAGCACTACTCCAGACTCCCTTTGCAGAAGCAAATTGTCATCTGCAATTACTGTCAGGTTAACAAAGCCAGGATACTGTCACTGCAAATGATTTTTTCATGTGTGTCACACCACTACACAGGAACAGAAATATCTGTGACAGAGTGTCTGCCTCTTGAGACATTTTTTTTACTTCTGGCAAGACAGCCTTTGCTACCAGCTGCAGAGTGGGTGTTTGCTGGCAGTGTCAGCCCTAACGATATGGGTTCTCCATTGCATGAGTTCCTTCCCTGACCCTCCAGAATCGGATCAGTCTTGAGTATAAAAACATTTCCAGAGGGTGGAAGGAGCAGAGAGAGGCATTCGGTTCACTGTGTGTTGAAGTTCAACCATTATGTTTTCCTCTAAATTGTGAGCATGTTTTGGGTTAAGCTTTTGAGAATGACATCAATTCTGGAGTTGCATTCACTCTCACTCCCATCTCCACATATATTGAGGAGAGTTCAGGGCACAGTGACTCTTCAGGTTTAATCATCCAATATTTTTCTAGGCTTTTGTGTAAATTAAATTATTTTTCTGGAAATCTGGCGCATGACAGAGGCAGAAACACATGGGGAAAAAACTCAACACTGAATTCTCCATCTCTGAGTCCCATGCAGTATCTAACTAAATGTTAGAGTGAAATAGATTTTTCTAGAGAAAGTGTAGAGTTGTTTGTAGCACATGTTCCAAGAGTTTCTACTGTTCAGGAGAGCATTGCTGTTTACCCCAGCAAGGTCAGAGTCAAAACCAGCCAGCATATGATGTTAAGTTATATCAGTACTTTAAATTATGGAAGTCTCAACAGGCCAGGAGACCAGTCTCATCAGGAAAACTTAGAACTAAAACAGTTCATGCTGAGATAACTTTCGTTCCATACTTATCCTTTTCAATCATGAGACAACTGGTGTTCCTTTTGCAAATGGTTATGACAGTTAGAGACAGCAGCATTGTTTTCTTCTTATAACCACTCAATGGTTATGTCAATAAGGCTTCCTCATGTGCTTCAAAGACAGCTGGGTAAATGTGGCACCTTGATGGCTTGAGCTAAAAACCCCACCTATTCTTAGGCAGATACAGAAGTGTTCTGCACTGGTACCAGATGCATGCATATGGGGAGGCAGTGGCTTCCTCCTCTTGAGCAGTGAGAAGATCTGGTGTTTGAGGATATGCTGATTGGTGGTGTCAGTCTTAATTTCATAATTATAAAAACAAAACTTTCTTAATTCTACTTCTCTTACTGTTGCACAAGGGCAAGAGTTTCAACCCCTTCCCAAACAACAGACAGGTTAAAAGAAACTTCTAAGAGAGTAAGACTGCCAATGTGTCCAGAGGAGTGATGGGAGTATTTCTTCTACTGGCACAACATCACATTCATGCCTTATCTTAGCCTATATGGAAAAGACATAATCTATGTAGGCAAGACCTTGGCAATATTTCACTACTCATGTCCACAGAAACAAGAGTTTCCCTTTCCCATGGTTGGCCTTTTCTCCTTACTGAAAGAAGATTCACATGGAAAAGTTACTCTCTATTATTTTGTTTGCCATGAAAGTAGTGCACAGAAACTCTGCTAGCAGTATTGGTGTAGTATCGGAGATTTTCTATCAAATAGTATTGACTCACCTGTGATCTGTTTTGCACTTATGTTTTGCAACAACATAGGATTTACAAGTTATGTTTACCACAAAACATATTTCATATCTGTGATAATCTAAAGTATTTCAAAGTGGTAGTATCACCAATGCAGTGACTATACAGGCAATACAATAATATATGCTTTGCAATAATCTGTAGGTCCATAGATAGGCAAAGAAATTGAAAAATTCATTGAGACAAAAATTAGCAAATTAGTCCCTGAGAGTACACTCACTCTTTTCAAAAAACTGCCAAATAATTTCTAATTAAAATGTGTATATTTTAAAGATTCCTAAATGACATTTTTATTCAAGTAAGGAGCACAAGCTTTACAGTAGTAGAGCAGGGCTAATGTCAAAGCAGACACTGCTTCTGAGCTGCAGACACTGGGTTTAACCTCTCCTGCACATATGAGACCTATGCAGGAGATCATACAGGAACTGCTTCCAAAGCATAAAAACCCCTCCAATTAAAGTGAATAATTCAGGTGTACATGATGACAGGACTGAGTGCTTCTGACTAGCCTGTGAAAACTACATTGATCATATGTCTTACATAATTTATATGAGATTGGTAATTTAATCTCTAATTTTTAGAAGGAAAATCACTTAAATAAAAATCAACTTAATTGTGCAATTTTTTTACCCATGTAAATATTCCATTCCTCTATACACTTCATGCAGGTGAGAACTGCAGAAAAAAAATTTAGCTGTTCAGGGATATATTATAGGCTCCTTTGCAAATACCTTTTCTAACATTAATCATATCTCTGTGATCCCATATCTGTGTTCCATTGTCCACATGCTTCTACATGAAAGAATCTCTTCTGAAATAATACATTTTCACAAAAATATATTACATCAATCAGTACTGAGTTTTAAATTTTCTAGAGCTTCACATAGGTCCATGTAAGGAGGGAGGCAGGGACTGAGGAAGAGAGAAGGTAAGGGAAGGAATGGCAGAAGGAATCTTCTGGTAAGCCAGAGCTCCTCTGAAATCTCATTTCATGTTTCAGATAAATGCTTCTTTCACTCTTCTGCCTGGGCTGGATCAAAGTATTTGTTGTGGGGGAAAAAGCACGTCAGTTTTGTATTTTCTGAGTCCCTAGATCTGGATAATACCTAAAAATACCTAAAAAACCTAAAATCATCTGAATAGGAGAGGAAAAAAAACCACTTCATTTTTTCTGTCCTTGGATCTATTAACAGCAAAGCACTTTGGTATAATATTACATCCTCACCCACACTGGTCTGAGAAGTGATATGTTGCTTCATGAATCATTCGACTTCCATACATATTAATTAACTTTATTCTATATATAAAAGAAGACTGATAACAAAGACTGTGCATTATGCAAACACTGCACTACACTGCACTACACTTGATCACTTTTAAACCTCATTAAAACAAGCTGTGTTTTTCCCATATGTAGAATAACTCTTTCAGAAGACTCTATTTTATTCATTGTATTTGGCAGTCACAGTCACAGGTAAATGATCACATTATATGCACCATCCTGATGCATAGAATGTAAATGCTGAAGAGGATAATTAATATGGCAATTGGAGAACAAAATTACATTTCCTACTCATGGCTCTGATCAGTCCTAGTTAACATGCTCATAAGTAAAGAGTTAGATATGGGAAGGTGGTTGGTGATTAGATGAGCGAAGAAACATATTAATTTTAACCAACAGAAGACTGGTAAGTAGATATGTGCATTAGAACTCCCAATGGATGAGATGCACAGGTGAACACCTAGGGTACTGAACAGCTGTAGTTCATTGAAAGGTCTTTTCTGTTGACAGAACAATTTCTGCATACCACTCAACATATTTCTTCCCATGCATCTCCAACAGAATTCAAATCAACCACTTGACCTCCACAAAGATTTGTTGTAAGACTCTTAATTTAGTCACATTTCCTTGAGATACTTAACTTCTGAGTTAATGCAGAGAATAAAGAAGTGTCAATGCTGTTCAGGGAGAAAAAAGCTAAACTGACTTTGTGTTATTTTGATATTGTTATCTCTAAAATTACTCTCCCACTTGTGAATAAAAGATTTCTACTGATTTCTATCTGCAGTAGCTTTATTGTGTATGTGTATTTGGTTTTTTTGTTTGTTTGTTTGTTTTTTGTATTAATGCTCAGTACATGATTCTTCCAAGTTCTCCTATATTTTCAAAATCTACGTCTTCACTTTTTTGTCCAGGAACCAGAAAATCAGACATAAGTTACAGATTTGAAAGGAGGTGAGATGGTCCATAAGGCAGCTTCATGACCTCATCAACTGCTGTACTTCTGCAGCAACAAATTGCACATTCTCTCGGATGTGATGGACTTCACACAACCAGAAGCTGCCTTTGAGGGGATTGGGGATGTGGGAAAGTAATTGAAAAAAACTGGAAGAGTAGATGTTACTCTTTTTTCATTACAGCTCCTTCAACCACAGCTAGCTGTGGCCCTGCAATGAGTGGGATGGAAGCTTTTTATTGCATAGTAACCTCTTGCAAAAATTTACCACCAAAGGACTTATTTGGAGATCCAGATGAGTTATAGATGTGTAACACTGGGACAGCAGACCTTGTACCATTCATCTGGAAGAGTTTTGTACATAACTACCCTTCATAACTCCGCACTGATGGTGTCTAAAGCATGTATTCATGACATACTGTTTTACTGTTTTCCAAGAGGTCCTCTATGTGGGAAGAGCTGGAAAAGTACATCTGAATGAACTAATAGTATTGGTTAAAATGGATTTGTTCAACTGCATTGAGCCTCATTACAGACATTCTCACTCACCATTAAAACAGCCCTAATTCAATTCAGGTTGATCCATTTTGGCAGTGAAGAGAACCGACTTGCATTGGTTAAGTGCCCAGACACTGCTGAATTGAGTCACTGAGCCTATGCAGACCTCTTAGATGTTGCCTGCACACATCTAAGTGCTTCTCCCAGGCTGAATATCCCTTAAATCAGCTTGGGCCATTTCTCTGTTTCAAATATCTGCTGGGATTTAACATGAGAATGTCTTTGATGATTGCCTGTTTACACCAGAAAAGATTAACTGTTGAACTGCTATGGCCCTGTTATTTTTCTGACAAATTGTTTTAGACTCATTGTCTTGTGAAATATGCACCATAGAACAATTTTTATTTTTTCCCTATTATAAGGAGATTAGAGTATTTCTATAGGTATTTATACTTAAATAAATAAAACTTGTGCATGTTATTCTGGCACCATTGAAGAAACAAAGCGATAGACATCAAGAAGGATCATGAAGCCTTCAAATATCTTGATTTTGTTAAGCCATTTTGGACTAGTGGGCTAGTTCTGTCCCTTCACACTGCTGTGAAAGAACTTGTCTCATGGTGGAGGATATTGTTCTAGAACATTCGGATCACCCTTCTTGGAATCACCATCTTTCCTGGTGCTTATTTTTCTCATCCATTTTTTTTTTTGACCCCTCCATCAGACAGAGCACATCCGGGTGCTAGTGCTGCTCTTTTCTCTCATGTTCTTGAAAATGTTCTTGAAATTTCCTCTATGGCTGGAGGAAATAACCCCAGGAAATCAAACACAATCCACTTTCAGTCCCTTCCTTTCCACAGTGATGGAGTACAGAAACATGTAGGTGGCAGCATCCCTGCTATTGGAAGAGGTTCAGGGGTATAATAAAGGCAAAGGCACACCTAAAGAAAAGCCAAGGGAAGTGGAGTGTAATGGGTTAGGTTACAGAAAATAACATAGGATGGGGCATGAAACTAACAGTTTTGATATTGATGTGGCATTCATGTTTATTAGTTTGGGTACTGTTTGGACTATAGAGATTTAGAACTATAGAAATGCTATATAATTGTATGAATAAAAATACGTAATTTCTGTTTCTGAAATACCTAAACAAAATAAATCCAGCTCAAACAAGCATGAATTTCATATGAAGAAAAATTTCCTGTGATGCATACTTTTTGTTCTGTCCGGGTCTGATAACCTTAAATTAAATTGCCAGTGCCAAAAATATAACTCTCATTGTCTAGTTGTTAGATATATGTGTTGTGGGTTGAAAACAAAGGTTATGGGAGCAAACTCGTTTTTTCCCTTCCTCCTCCTCCCCACCATTGTCTTTCCCCTCCATTTTTAGGGACAGGGAAAAGGCTCTTTTTAGGGCTTTTTGGAGGTTTTTTGAAGGTTTTTGGGAGGCGGGGGGTTGGGGATCAGAGCTGTGTTAAAATGTTTTTCCTGTGTGTTTGAGGTGGGTTGCCATGGCAACAGCAGCAGTAACGGGTGGGGATGGGGCCAGTCCCCGGCATGGCTGCATCCCCCGCCCCCACCCACGGCACTGTGGGGATGCCTGCAGCTGGGGGGATGTGGCCCCTCTCGGGCCGGCGGGGGGGGGTTGCCACAGCCCCACGCTGCTTGTCTGTGGGCTCGGTGCCTCCCCCAGCCATTTTTTGCAGGCGCAGCTCCATGGCCATGGGCGCTGGGGACTGCTGACGCTGCTGAGTGCCGCCAGCCCCTGGCCCGGGCCTGGCTCGGCGCTCCACGCATGCGCGGTGGGTCTCCCGTGCACATCGAATAGAGAGGGCTATTGGTGGACCTCACGCAGCCGAGGAGCCGCTGAGGCAAGCAGCTGGGTTGGCACGGGTCAGGGCAGCCCGGTGGCAGTGCCGGGACCCCCCGGGATGCCGGGCAGGGCCATGGAGGACCTGCATCTCCTGGCGTGGGGTCGACCGTGTGGTTGAGTTGCCATTTTAGCTCATAGTGGAACCTCCCGCTAGGGGCAGTTCCCGGGTGCTGACCGTCCAATCTCAGGGACAGTTCACGCCCAGGGGGCACCCGCACCTGAGTGAAATTGGTCCCCTATAAAAGGGCGAGAGTGGCAGCCATCTTTCTCTTTTCTAGACGGAGCTGGTCAGGAGGACAACCCTGCTCGCCTCAGCGCCAAGTTTTGCAGCGGCGCAGGCGGATCGGTGACTCCAGTGACAGCGGCACAAGCTGAGGACCACATCATTCCATCAGCAGTGGTATTTCCTTATCCGGGAAGGGGAAGGTAGGGGGCAGGGGTCCTTCAATTTTTACGGTGTCTTTTCAGGAGGCACCAGTAAAGACACAGTGCTACCCTAACGCTTCCCCGCATCAGCTGTTGGACCCGGAAGAGCTTAATTTGTCTGTTTTTGTGCTTTATTGTCAGTTTTCTGTGTGTGTAAAATAAACCTTGTTATTTGCGTTTTTTTTTGGTGTGTGTTGCTTCTGTTGGATCTCTCTTGTCAGTACCATGCCTCCTAGTGGTAAAACCACAACAATATGGTGAATTATTTTGAAGAAAACAGTGACTAAATGAACATATGAATCATTGTACCAAATAAATACCTAATTTACATCACGATCAATATCATAAAACTTCATGTTTTGATACTGCAAGAGTCTCTGATAGAGTATATCCCAGTGCCAGAATGAGAGGACACAGCCTTAGACTGCATCAGGGGAGGTTTAGGCTGGATATTAGGAAAAACTTTTTCACATAGAGAGTGGGCTGCCAAGGAGGTGGTGGAGTCACTGTCCCTGGATGTGTTTAAGGAAAGGTTGGATGGTGTACTCAGTGACATGGTTTAGATGATGGAATGGTGTTGGGTAGGTTGATAAGTTAGGTGGTTGGACTTGATGATCTCTACGGTCTTTTCCAGTCTTGTTAATTCTGTGTGTAATTCTGTGTGTAATGTAGAATGTTAAGCAGAAATGTGAGCTGAATATAAGGTATGCTTGTGATAGACTGAGTATAAAAGATAGCAGTACGTTTACCAACTTGAAACTATTGTCCCATTTTAAGTAAGTACCTCCACATACCTGAATATTGTTAGAATTTTCAGCTTTCAAGTTGGACAATCTCAGATGTTGCTGATAAGTCTTTCTGCTTCTCACTGTATAACTGAATTTCTTTAATCCATTCAGTCCAGGAAGTCCCTCTTATTCATTTACACTTCAACATCCTTTTGTCTCCACACGGAGATCTTCTTTCTACATGTGTTCAAGCCATCTTTGCTACAGTTATGCTTTTCCTCCTCTCCTGGAATATCTTGTGTCAGTCATAGACAGAACTGTTTCACAGTTGAGCATCTCTTGCTTGACTTCATGAAGGTTACTCTCCCTGATCAGGGAGCCTGGAAACCTTATGATAGCAACTTGCTCCAATGATCGAAGTTACTACACTCTTAAAATTTAAATGGTTATATGTGGGGGAGTATCAAAGATGAGCCAAAGAGAAGCTGTCATGTTGGAGTATACTAAGCTGGTACCCAGGGCTGAAGTACTGCTGAACAAAAACTGTCAGTTAAGATTCCTTCTCACTACACTAGTTGAATTAAATTACATTGTTGATTTATTTGTCTGCTGATTAGTCTTCCAATCAAATTAAAGCTGTTGCTATGAATTAAAAAGAAAGGATCACCTTATGGAATTGTGGGAGACATCTTGTTTCTACTCGAGATATTAATAACACCTTTTATTATTAAATCTGGAAGAAATCTTATAAACTATTTGACTATCACCCTGGATGCTGTTTTAAAAGTTTTATCAGTTTTAAAAGTAAGTGAAAATAACTAATTTTTTCTTGATCTTGATTGTCTCTTAACTGCTCTTCTGGGCCCAATCCATCTGATTCAGAAATTAAGGTAGAAGATCTATTGTTCTGCATGTATCTGGATCAGGCCAATGGGACTATTTAAGACAGTATGTAGTTGCAGGATTAGGCCCTTTCTAGTTTGCATCCATTTCTGCAACATTGCTGTTTCTTCACCAAATGCTGCAGTACATCCTAACCCCCCTATTTTCTATTTAATTTATTTTTATTCCCAAGAAACCGAGAAAAAAAATCACACAAATTTATTTTTCCCCAAACTAAATTTACAGAAATAAGTAGCTATGTCCAAGTCCTTTTAGTTGTGGTTTTAACAATAACTTCTGCCTTCTTCCAAACTGTTTTTTCACTTTTTCTCAATTTGGTTTTAAATTACAGTTCAATCGAATTTTAAAAGATCTGTGAAATGTATATGAGCTTAAGGTTATTCAGGGAAAGCCTGAAATTAAAAAAGGAACTTTAAAGCATATCCCAAATAAACTGAATATTAATCTAAGAGGAAAAACACTAATAAGCCTTTATGAAAAATGTAGATCTTTTGTTTCCTAAATCACAGGTCTGACTAGTTGAAAGGTGAAGATGGCCCATTTGTTAAAAAGCTATTGGAGCTAGATGATATATGATGATTAATTGTATTATGCAAAGTCTGTCCCAGTGTACAGACCTCATAAAGCCAAAGATGACAAAAGTACATTATTAACTCCCATCACAGTGGTGATCTAATTATAATTTTTTTTTTTATATATGTGATTGTAATGAGTGTTCTGACAGTATGTAAAGACAGAATTTAAGCATTCATGGTTCTATCCATAGTCTTCCATTTGGTTTCATTTAAAAATGTAATGCTTGATTTGCCAGCAAATCTAGAAAATATGGTTCCAGACTCAGATGATTTTTACAGTATTACAAGCTGAGGCTGCCCCTGGGAAGGCATTTATTTCTCTCCTTCTTGTCAATAATGAATGACCCTACATAGCAGAAAACTTATTAGAGTCTATGTTTAATGATTGCCCTAGTGATATGAGTGGCCTGATAACAAATTGAAATGTCAGACACTCCATGACCCTCTAATAATATTGAAATCTGCCAGCCCCTATTAAAATGCCTTCAAACTGTATTATCCTATGGTAATAGATCAGTTACTTACTCTGACTAATACAGTTATGTGGGACACTGCAGCGTGATCTTTTTAATCAAAAGAGTCAAAAATGGAGTGGAAGAGTGGGTAAAAATGAGATATTGTCATAATAAATCACGATGAACCCATTTCATTAAGGTGGAAATCTGCTCAGGAAGTAAGAAGGCTGTGATTGATATTCATTCTGGTGTGTCATGTAGTAAAAAGAAAGAAGTAACTTTTAAATTTGAATGAACGGTATTTTCTCTCCCTTTTTTACCGTCTCCCTCCTTCTGTATCAGTTTTAATGGATTTTCTCATTGCATGCGCTACTTTCATAGGTCCAAGTGCAATCCAATGTGTTCTAGTGTTGCCATAGGAAAAGAAAAACATGCAAGAACCAGAACTATTTTTTTGTCATTATTTTCAACAACTCCACTGCACTCTTACCTGGAGAGCCTGATGTTAATTTTTTCCTGTTTCCAAATATATACAATAAGAAATATCAACAAGAAAAGTAATATTTATCTTTATAATTATAACAAGGAAAGCAAAAGTAACAGCAATTGTAGTAATTGAAAAAAACAGTATCTCATGCTTCTTTCTTACGACATGCCCTTCTCTGCATTGTGTTAATGCGTAGAGGTCATATTTCACAGAATCACAGAATGGGTAAGGTTAGAAGGGACCACAGTGGGTCATCTCCCTGCTTTTATCATCTTTCAAACGACTTATTTTTTGTTCTGTTGCCTTGGAAAAAAACAAAGTTTTCCACCACTTCCACTACCAAGAAGAAATTAGAAAACCCTGAACAATTTCCCTCATACAGATAATTTCAACAATTCAGCTTTTACAAGTAGTGTATACAGCTCTCATACTAGGGTTTTCTGCACCAGCAATACCAGAAATATTAAAGTTTCCTTCAAGGATGAAAAAAGGCCTTTGATTTAGTTTCCTTGTAGTATCCGTAAAGCCAAATTTGTTAAATTTAGCCCAGAGAAGAGTACCGCTAGGTAGAGGAATATAAGCTGTATCTTCAGGCTCAAAAGGTTGAAATCAATATTATAAACTTCCACTGGCAGCAGGGTAAGTGGCATCCCGCAGGGGCTGATATTAGTGTTGATAATATGCAATGGGTTTATTAACAATCTGAACAACGGGATGGTCAGCCTGTGGCTGACTCCAAACCAGTTAAGAGGCCAGAAAGCAGAGCTGCTATTTATACCAACCTTAACACATTGAATATACTCAAATATTTATTACCCAAGACCATAAGCAACGTGATCAAAACTGGCCCCACTTTGAGTAGGACACTGGACCAGACAAATTTTCCAGAGATCACTTCCAATATGTATCAGTGTTAGGATTCTGAGACTATTACATACTATATACCAAGGCTGAAAAATCTTTAGTATCCAGATTTAAAGATGTGATCAGACCCTGAGCAGGGTGTCCATAGATAAGTCTTGTGATGAAGTTTCAGTTACAATATTTACATGGCATCATTCATTGCACCTGAATTGCAGCTTTGTGGATAGATATGCTCAAAAGATTAGAAAGATGAAAAGCACTCTTGGTAATTTCAGACTGTCTCAAAGCACTTGATTCTCTTGAAGCTAGTGAGAGCCTGTATTTCTGTCATTAGAGGTGCTGAATTGGGCTTGCCTGTGGAATTCTGTGCCCCATTCCTTATTATGGAAATGAAAATGGGGTTAGATGGGAAGTCTGCCAAATTACAGCTTCCAGATCCTCCACTTTTTAAAGAGAGGTCATGGAAATTGTGACCTTCTGACCCAGGCTGTAGCCCTGAAATTGAGGTTAGTATTCTTACATATGGGAGTCCCAAAGTCATCTTTCAAACCTTTTGACTTCCCAGCTGAAATACGTCTAGAACTGACTCTACAGCTACTTATGAAATGTCTAAGAGCGTCTAAAGATATTTCATAGGATACTCAAGGGCACACTTACTTTCCAAGTAGAGTCCTCCTGGGACCTTGTGTCTTTCTCTTCCCCACTTGAAAATACCATATCAGCTGATGTGAGGCAAAGTACTCCAATGTTCTCCCAGGGGAGTCCTGAGCAGAGCTAGGGAGATATATAGAAGGTCTATGCTGAGCTTGAGTTCACACAACTGAGTATGGGAACACACTTAGGCTTTCAACACTGCAGGATTAGAGCTTAAAGTCTCTATACCATAACCCCCTAGATGAATAATCAGTAAGATAGTATTTATATACTAATGACATATATGAGAGCATGTACCACTTGTTTGGAGAGGAATACAAGCCTGCTTCTATGCTTTCTCCCCTGTCCTGCTGCAACCTCCTCCAGGAGTGCCTTCTCCTATGTGCTTTCTACCCTGCCACAGTGCTTCATGATGTACCTGTGCTAAAGCTTTGGATGACTCTATAATCAAACTACTGAATCATAAATTCCAGTTATCTTTTCTCTAAAACCCCCTTAAAATTACATCTCAGTGCAGGACCAGTGGGCTCTTAAAAGCTCGTAGTTATAACCAACTCTAATTTGTGGCTGTAAACAGAAGGATGAAAGTTACAACTTGACTTCAGAAGGATTCTCTACAGGAGCAGAAAACCGTGAGAAGATTTTGGCAGGGGTTTAATATGAGGCGTAGTTGAATTCAGCTCTACTCTGGGGAAAAAAAAAAAAGTGACTTTGTAAAAATAGCTCCATGTTTGTTTTTTTTTTTTCCAAACAGGCCTATCTTACAAATAAAAAGATGGATATTGTACCTGTCATTCCTGCAAACTCACTGTGGGCTTTTACTTTCAGCCTTAACTTTCCTCCATATCATTGATCATCAGCAGTAATAAAGACCTGCAGGCCAAATTAGTCCCCCTGAGATGACTGTGTAACACACTGGCCTATAACTGTGCTCTCATGGACATGCTTGCAGCCACCTCAATGCCAATGGTTTTCCAGAGGTAAAGCTGACTGAGTTTAGTGAATATTTCACTGAGGATACATAAAACATATCAGGCCCTGTAGCTCTTTGCTGCCTTACCTTGTAGAGGGAGCAGTAGGAAGAAAGAAGTAAGCTCTAGAAATCAGTTATATTCTATTGTCATGTATTGTATTTGTATTTGATAAATGCTGCAGAAATGTTCTTTTAGTTGTTTAACAAGCCTAAACTGCTTCTGACTATCTGAAAAATACGTAAAAGACTGATTTGTTTTCCCCCAGGGCCAGCTTTTGATTGTGAACTGCGTTTGGAAAGGCCCTACCCTACAGTGAAATATGCTCGAGGACAGGGAGAGCCATCATGGTCTTATTGTCGGGCTGGGACCAACACTGATCTCACTGAAACACATTCCTTAGCTCAGTTTCACCTACCAGCAGCTTCAGTGAGTTACCTTGGAGCTGAAGACAATGGCTCCACTTGCCAGGCACAAAGTCAACCCCAAAATTCATGTATTTATTCCAATGAATGCAGAAATGCTAATGGCTCATATTTTTCAAATTAAAATATCTAATTTACCATCCAAAAATATTTGAGACAAAATGCTTACTATAAATTTTTCTGGATAAGATTTTTCTGGGGACATTTTTCCATAACACAGGATATATTTCCATGCACTTCTGAATGCAGAAATAGTTAGGCAAGGCATAAATTGTGTCAGACAAATCAAGAACACATTCACTCATGGATACAATTTTTTTTCACACTGTTTGTTCAGCTTCACTGAAACTTTTAACCGAAATAAACTTGAAAGTCCTGGAAAAAAATCTATCTCATTGCCATGTACCTGATAAGCTTGGTTAGAAACCAAAAGATGTTCATAAACATTCTTGTCTATTTTTATATTTCTTTTCTATAATAACTCACATTGTTGAACTGAACATATATCTTCTAGATTTTGTCACACAGTTCTTCATATAGAATCAATTATAATTCCGAATATCCTCCTGTTTCGGTAATTTCCTTTCATCCCTGGTGGCAATTTTCACTCTTGCTGAATCTATTGTGAGATGGCATGTTGTTGTAGGTTGGGGAGGATAAAAACTGCTCCTCCCCTGCTACACTCTGATGGGACTGTCCGCGGCCCCGTGCCGTCGCGCCTGTGGGGACTGCGGCGGGAGCGGGGCCGCCGCGCGCGCCGGGGGCTGCGGGTGATGGCGCCATGATGGCCGGCGGCG
>VYZS01041987.1:11848-23022 GCA_013400695.1 Neodrepanis coruscans | reverse complement strand
TGCTCTTCTTTGGACATGCTCCACAACCTCAAAGTCTTTCTTGTAATGTCTGTCTCAAAAAGCAACACAGAATTCAAGATGTGGCTTGTACTCAGTACAAGTGCAAGGGATCAGTCACTGTCCTAGTCCTGTTTATCATATGTCCCTACTACACATAATTGCTGAGTCCCAAGCTTTTATCTCATGTAGTGAAATAAATCAGAATTTTAAACAAATGTTTGTCTGCCTACAAAAGGTTGTCTAGAAAAACAACAGGACATTAACCCAGAAGTGTCATTATTTACCCCACTGTCAGAACAACACCTGATGGGAATGGATGAGAACATCATGAACTGAGTTTTTGTGGAAAGAGACATGATTTAGACAAGTTACTGCCTATTAAGGTTCTATAGGTATTGTTATGCAGTAAATAAGTGATGTAAATTGTGATTGCTACATCCCTATTCCTTTTCCCTCCATTACCCAGGCTGTGGTGCATCTCCCCTTCCTGACCAAATGGTGAGACTGGAGCAAGAAAGATGACAGAGGTCTTCAGCTAAAGACAAGGAGTGGTGATCCTGATTTCAAATCAGCTAGCTGCCTTCTTGTGACATGCTTGATAGTTGAGTGTTCTCTCTTGTCTTTCAGTGCCACCTCACTACAATGAACAAGCTCAAAGGCTCAAATAAGAATATTTTCTGGTAAGCTTAGGAAAAAAACGTATTAAAGAAAAGCCAGTGTGAAAAGTGTTATGGTTCAATTAATATCACACTGACTCATATAGCTAAGCATGGTGAAAATATTTCCCTCAACTGACAAAAAAATAGATTGAAAGCTAAATTTCTCCTCTTTCTTTTGTGTAATTTTTTAAATAACTAATTTTCTTTATTATAACTTCTAACTAGGAACTGGAACTGTTTAATGAACTAGATACAAACCCAAAGAAGTTGTATTTATTCTTTGTGCTTTCAACAAGTAACAATTTGAATTGTTTCACTTACTATTTCTCTCCAAGGTGAAGACTTGAAATCTAGGTTGATTCTTTTTTTAAATATCTTGGGCCTTGGAGGATACTTAAATGGAATTTTGGCTACTACATTTGAAGTGCTCAAGACCTGTATCTCCAGATAAATGCTGCTTTGTAGGATGTCACAGGGCTGAAAGCCTTCAGGGACCAAAGTTTCTATTTCTGAAAATAAATGCAAATATGACCATTGCATTAGGAGCAGAGATGCTAATTCAATGTGAAATTAGGGAATCTAAAGTAATTTCAGACTTCCGGTAATAGAGCTGCTACATTTACTCTTCACTTAGACTTTTTTCTACTATATCTGCAGGAAGGAATTCTGAAAAATCTAAGATCTCTAAACTGATCCAGCCTAGAGATTTGAGATTGCCAGTTTTCATGCTAGGAAGACAGAACTGTACTAAGATGAGCTGTGCTCCTTGGCTCCAACTTGTGTCAGAACTTTGCAAGTCAAAAACTTCTGATGAGTAAAAAATGCTTATTCCATTGGAATTTCAAAAACAGAACATCTCTTATTTTTTCTACTCTTTTGCAATTTCTGTTCTTAGGAAAACTTTTCCTAATCCATTCTACAAAGAAATTTCCTTATAAAAAAGCAGATATAAATTGAAACACTGAACTCACTTAACATTTCAATACCTGGTTATAGTCAAAGAGCTAAGGTATGTTGTAATTTAGGTGAAAAATAAAGGAAGGGATTGTTTAGTAAAAAAATTACAGCAATCTCAAATTATAATAACCACAATATAAAAATGATATATTTTATGGTTTGTGTCATATATGTTACTTATTTGATTACTTATGCTGACAGCAGTCACATTCATGACTATCCTACACTGATGAAAAGTAAAAAAAAAAAATGGTTGAGAAAAGGGCATAGGATAGGGAGATACCATAGACAAATTTGCTGAAGTTCCTGATGAAACCTTTCTCTGTAGCCATTTCCGATCATACTTAGTTCATTTAGTTCTTTAGTCTGGGGAAAATGCAGTATCTTTTACTCTAGAATAAAGTATGAGACATGTCACTTAATAATCCATTGCAGCATCTTCTGTCAGAGAATGCCTTAGGAGCCATGCTTATGGCTCTTTAGCAGAAGTGTAGTTAGCATAACTAGGCCTTATTCCATGTTAAATATGAAACTGCAAAGTCATGGCCAGTCAGCAAAGAAGCAAGAAGCACAAACAGGTCATCCTTGAAGGCTAAACTTAGTAGAATAACAAGTTGTGTGAAGATAAGAAAGGTATGCTTGACCTTGCAGCTGCAAGTAGGAGTAATCTTAGACCATTAACGAGTAGAATGAGCTTTGCATGCATATTCATGTAGTCAATTGCATATTCATGTAGTTGGATTGTAAAAGTGTGTGCTGTGTGATCAATAAACGGAAGCTGTTTATCCACCACATTGGTTATTGAAGTTTCCCCTCGCTGCCGCAATCTTGCACTGACTAAGAAGATTTACATAGTTGGGAACTGTTTCAGCTACACAGCTTGTACTTTTGATTCCCAATTAAATGAGTTAGGGATGGGGATCTATTCGGGACCTGAGAGGTGCTTATGGGGGGTTGGGGAGGCCCTGCTGTCAGACACAGGGCTAACATGAGAAGAGTTCCTGTAAGCACCAGACATGAACATCAGATAAGGANGTAAGCACCAGACATGAACATCAGATAAGGAGACAGAGAGAGCAAGACCTAGACATCACAATAAGTCTACTGGAAAAACATCTTAAGGTCTCTTTGAGGGGAATGTGTTTCCCTGCAGTGGGGCAATGGCTGTAGCAGCTCAGCCCCCGGTGGGAGGGGGTTCTGGGTTCTGGGATGGGATGGAGAATGGGGAGGGCCTTGAACAGGGAGGCCAATCAGCAATGAGTGACATCAGGATGGGTATATAGAGCTGGGGGGAGGTCATGTGTTCTGAGAGCAGGTCTGTGAACTAGTCTGTAACCTGCTCCCTGTGCGTGCAGAATAGATATACCATTCTCATAACAAGAATTTGTTGTGAGTTCGGTTACGACAGGTCATAAATGAAGACTTTTTTCTGTGGATAGTGCAATTCTGTTGATTTTAGCAACTAGAGTGATTAACTGTTATAGTTATTCTGAAATAATTGTATTCTACAATAGTTTTCTCAATAATTTCCTCTTAATTACTGTTCTCTGCTGTATTAGTAATACATACTAATGAGTGTGACCTATGACTGCAGTTATGTCTCTCCTTTGGCCAACAAATTACTATACCACAAAGGAGAAAAGTACCACTGCTACACTGGAATAGAAAGTTATTCTAAACTATTCTAAAACACCTATGATCAAACATTTTGCATTGGTAATCAACCAATCAGGAAGAATTATCTGAGAAAGATCAAGGTTTTAACTAAAACAATTAGGACATACCAAACATAATTTGTCACAGAACACACACTGAGTATCACAACACTTGTGAGCAATGTTTTCTTATCAGAGGTGAATCACAGAAATAAGGGAAAGAAGGACTGTTGAAGTAATTTCTATTTTTCACTGATGTGATTAAGCCTTTATGTTTCATTTCCCCTCAAAACAGTGGGTTTCTCAAAGTTTATTAAACTTTTTTTCTTTCTTTTTTTATTTTTTTTAAATCCTTAGCCAATTATTTAGTTGACAAATAACTTCCCAATTACTACAGATGGGGTAGCAACATCCACATTAATATATGTGTTAAGTTTCTGTGTGTTGTGGCACACGTAAAGATATGAGAACACTTTAACCAATGAAAAATACACTATAGCAATTAGCCTGTTATAAGAAAATAAATCTTTCATAAATAAGGGAAGATATGTATAAAAGCAATCATTGCATGCATTTTATGTGACTGAATTATATATTAAAAAGTACATTTTTAAATATAACCAAGACCAGAAACTATTCAATGAAGCAAATAAAAATGCTTTTAAATATGATATATGATTCTTTATGATAAGGAATCAAAACAAAATCCATAGAAGTTGCGGAAAAATGTCAATCTTAGGATAGAAACATGAATCAGATATTTTTGAATGCGTCTTATCAGCAGTCCTATGATTCTATTGAAATAAGCAAATCAATGGAATCTTAACTAATGGACATTTGCTGTGCGCTAGTGACTGGTTGGAAACAACGGAAAAGAACAACTGTATTTCACAAGCAAAATAAATGTTTCAGGAATCAAAACAGGCACACCAATGTAGCATGCATCAATTTTCTGAATATGCAAATTTTTTTCATATATGAAAGAAGAATTATTTCTGTTCTCCTACTTCTTCAGAAAAGAGATATGGGGTGGGCATAGGGACTGATCACAACATGCCAGAAACTCCTTTTATATAAACTTCATTTAATGTCTTTCCAGTATTTTAAGGGGTCCAATACTGAGTGGGTACTATTAATATCTCCATTATATAGATTAAAATTGAATCAAATAAAAATTAAATGCCTTGCTCTTAACTCCTGACATTATTAATTCCTGTTGAATACAGCTTTGTCCCCAGGATCAAATCCAGTATGAAGTAATACCTAATTCTTTACCCCTTTGTCTGTACTGTGGATAATCTATTTCCTAATGATTGTTCAGAACATAGATCAGAACACTGCAAGTCAGCCTGACCCTGAAGAGCCTTTGCCACAGTTCATTGACATCTATGAACTTCAGGAGGTTTTAGGTCAGACACCATTTTGTATAGAAGAGTTGTTAAATAGGTACTGCCAAGTTTTGCCTGTCTTTTGTATAAAAATTTTTGCATAAGCTTGGGAGCTGTAAAATCTTCCAGGAACTCCTTAAATGCCATCTTTACCAAGGTAGATTATGAAGCTCACAGAGCTCAAGAAAAAAAATCTGTTATTGATTGTATGTTACTGTAACACAATAAATTATATATCCCCAATTTCCAACTGGTGAGAGGACAAGCATATATGATTTGCACACTTTATTATGCCATCAGGGAATACTAGATAATGAACTCCAGTAGAACTGTTAGAATGTGCATTGAAAGAAAGGATAAGGAATGCAGTTGTTGTACCTCATTTACTGTAGTATAATTGTCTAGCATCTACCATATAATAGTAGGTAATAAAGAGCTAATAGGAACCCTGACTGTTTTATCTTTGTTTCACCCGTCTCCTGGAACCACAGGTAAAACCTTCTGGATTTTAGCACATATTGGTCATTATGTTGTTTAATATAAGAAAGATCAGATTATGACCTTCTTGCAATGAATCCATTCTTGCTATTATATTTCCAATTCACACTTTACCTGCTCCTTGCATCCCTGTTGTCTGTTCTACATACTTTTTCCTTTTATTTCTGTCCCAGAAACAGTTTTGCTTAGATATTATGCAGCTTGAAAAAAAAGAATGTGAAATTACCAAAGGGTTACTAACATTTATTTTTCTTCCATGTGCATTGCACTGTTGTGCTAAGACAATATGCAGAACAATAAACTTTACCATGCTACTTTCATCTATCAATATTTTCCTTAACATAATGAAGTATCCATTGAAATGTTGGAGACAACTTCTGCAAAAATAACTTTGAGCGTCTTTTTGGTTTCAACAATAGTAAAAAGTATACGCAACAAGCTGTCCATGAGCCAGCAGTGTGCCCTTGTGACCAAGAAGAACAACAGTATCCTGGAGTGCATTAGGATAAACATTGCCAGCAGGTCAAGGGAGGTGATCAGTACTGGTGGGGCCACATCTGGAGTGGTGTGTCCAGTTCTGGGCTCCTCAGTACATGAGAAACATGGACATCTTGGAGCAGGTCCAGTGGAGGGTGATAAAGATGATTAAGGTGTCAAAGCATCTCTCTTATGAGAAAAGGCTGAGGGAGCTGGGCCTGTTCAGCCTTGAGAAGAGACAACTGATGGGGGATCTCATCAATGTCTACAAGTATCTGCAGAGAGGGTGTAAAGATGATGGAGTCAGGCTCTGTTGGGTTGTGCTAAGTAATAAGGCAAGGGGCAATGGGTAGAAACTGATGCACAGGAAGTTTCACCTGAAGATGAGAAAGAACTTCTTTATTGTGCAGGTGACGGTACGCTGGAATAGGTTGCTCAGAGAGCTTGTGGAGTCTCCCTCAATGGAGATATTTGAGAACCATCAGGACAGAGTCCTGTGCAATGTGTTCGAGGATGACCCTACTTGAGCAGGAATTTTGTACCAGATGGCCCATTGTGGTCACTTCCAACCTTACTTGGTCTGGGATTGTGTGATTTA
This sequence comes from Neodrepanis coruscans, assembly GCA_013400695.1. Classification (NCBI taxonomy): domain Eukaryota; kingdom Metazoa; phylum Chordata; class Aves; order Passeriformes; family Philepittidae; genus Neodrepanis; species Neodrepanis coruscans. The sequence continues at coordinate 16,790 of VYZS01041987.1, read as the reverse complement.
TGAGCATATTCATAAATAAATTATGGGTGGGGTTGTTTTTTGTTTTGCAACTTCACTCGCTGATCTGTAAGCAAGATAATCAACAAAAATATTTTAAATTATCTGTTTAATTTCTATCACATCAGTGAAGACTTTAATTTTTTCTAGTATGTTTTCCTCATCAAGTATAAGGTTAATTCAAATCCTTTCTTCATTTGCATAAATAATCACTTTCAAGTTTGGTCTACAAATGATAAACTTCATGGTATAATAAATATTTTAATTATTCTTGTGTGTACCCTTCAGGGGTCAGGTCTAGGGAGAGAGCTTAATGGAATTGCATGCTGCAAAAGAAAAAAAGTCTAATTACTATTCAGCACATAATTTTTGGTTCCATGGTAAAAAAAGGTGCCTAGGGAATCTGTTCTGTATGCACTCATGTTTATTGGGTGAAATCTTATGCTAGTTTTAAACTAAACCTTTTCATTTAATCTTTTAAATTAATACAGTTTTAATAATTGAGACATCTGAGCATTCTACAGATATTTGGGCCATAAAGCTGTAATCATTTGTGAGAAATTTAAATGAACTTGTCTAACCTTATTGTTTATGTTAATAGACTTCTAAGTCTTGATTACATCCAGGATATATACTTGAGACAGTCTAGGTACTTTGCATTTCATACTGCAGTTCCTTTCCTCAATCAGATTAGCACTGCTGTACTTACTAGCCTCTNGCCAGCAGGTCAAGGGAGGTGATCAGTACTGGTGGGGCCACATCTGGAGTGGTGTGTCCAGTTCTGGGCTCCTCAGTACATGAGAAACATGGACATCTTGGAGCAGGTCCAGTGGAGGGTGATAAAGATGATTAAGGTGTCAAAGCATCTCTCTTATGAGAAAAGGCTGAGGGAGCTGGGCCTGTTCAGCCTTGAGAAGAGACAACTGATGGGGGATCTCATCAATGTCTACAAGTATCTGCAGAGAGGGTGTAAAGATGATGGAGTCAGGCTCTGTTGGGTTGTGCTAAGTAATAAGGCAAGGGGCAATGGGTAGAAACTGATGCACAGGAAGTTTCACCTGAAGATGAGAAAGAACTTCTTTATTGTGCAGGTGACGGTACGCTGGAATAGGTTGCTCAGAGAGCTTGTGGAGTCTCCCTCAATGGAGATATTTGAGAACCATCAGGACAGAGTCCTGTGCAATGTGTTCGAGGATGACCCTACTTGAGCAGGAATTTTGTACCAGATGGCCCATTGTGGTCACTTCCAACCTTACTTGGTCTGGGATTGTGTGATTTATGAGCATATTCATAAATAAATTATGGGTGGGGTTGTTTTTTGTTTTGCAACTTCACTCGCTGATAATCAACAAAAATATTTTAAATTATCTGTTTAATTTCTATCACATCAGTGAAGACTTTAATTTTTTCTAGTATGTTTTCCTCATCAAGTATAAGGTTAATTCAAATCCTTTCTTCATTTGCATAAATAATCACTTTCAAGTTTGGTCTACAAATGATAAACTTCATGGTATAATAAATATTTTAATTATTCTTGTGTGTACCCTTCAGGGGTCAGGTCTAGGGAGAGAGCTTAATGGAATTGCATGCTGCAAAAGAAAAAAGTCTAATTACTATTCAGCACATAATTTTTGGTTCCATGGTAAAAAAAGGTGCCTAGGGAATCTGTTCTGTATGCACTCATGTTTATTGGGTGAAATCTTATGCTAGTTTTAAACTAAACCTTTTCATTTAATCTTTTAAATTAATACAGTTTTAATAATTGAGACATCTGAGCATTCTACAGATATTTGGGCCATAAAGCTGTAATCATTTGTGAGAAATTTAAATGAACTTGTCTAACCTTATTGTTTATGTTAATAGACTTCTAAGTCTTGATTACATCCAGGATATATACTTGAGACAATCTAGGTACTTTGCATTTCATACTGCAGTTCCTTTCCTCAATCAGATTAGCACTGCTGTACTTACTAGCCTCTCAGTTGTGCTGCGTAGTCCAGCATAGAACAAGTGAATATGTCATGATTACAAATTTAAATGGTTTTCAGTAGATTTTCATATATTTCTGGTGTAGTGTAGTGCACTGTTTTAGATTTGAAGATAGATTATGGAATTTTATCTAATTATTCTTGCACAAACAAAGAGCTTGNGAAGAGACAACTGATGGGGGATCTCATCAATGTCTACAAGTATCTGCAGAGAGGGTGTAAAGATGATGGAGTCAGGCTCTGTTGGGTTGTGCTAAGTAATAAGGCAAGGNTAACTTTTTTATAGTCAACCTTGGAAGCTTCATGTGGGGGGCCAGATAAGGCATTAAGAAGGCCTGGAGAGGGAAAAAACAGTTCATTATTTCATGCCTGGTATATGTGATGTTATGGTTTAGTGTTCTTGCCCTTGAAAAGAAATTTTTTCTAAATTGTTCCTCTGCCTGACATTTTGTGGGTACCTATGTTATCTTTCCTCACACCTAGGAAGACAATGGGATGTTTAATTTTANCAATGTGTTCGAGGATGACCCTACTTGAGCAGGAATTTTGTACCAGATGGCCCATTGTGGTCACTTCCAACCTTACTTGGTCTGGGATTGTGTGATTTATGAGCATATTCATAAATAAATTATGGGTGGGGTTGTTTTTTGTTTTGCAACTTCACTCGCTGATAATCAACAAAAATATTTTAAATTATCTGTTTAATTTCTATCACATCAGTGAAGACTTTAATTTTTTCTAGTATGTTTTCCTCATCAAGTATAAGGTTAATTCAAATCCTTTCTTCATTTGCATAAATAATCACTTTCAAGTTTGGTCTACAAATGATAAACTTCATGGTATAATAAATATTTTAATTATTCTTGTGTGTACCCTTCAGGGGTCAGGTCTAGGGAGAGAGCTTAATGGAATTGCATGCTGCAAAAGAAAAAAGTCTAATTACTATTCAGCACATAATTTTTGGTTCCATGGTAAAAAAAGGTGCCTAGGGAATCTGTTCTGTATGCACTCATGTTTATTGGGTGAAATCTTATGCTAGTTTTAAACTAAACCTTTTCATTTAATCTTTTAAATTAATACAGTTTTAATAATTGAGACANTACCTGTGTTATCTTTCCTCACACCTAGGAAGACAATGGGATGTTTAATTTTAATATTTAAATATATTAATATCCAATTAAGTTGTATGAATAGTTATCTAAGTTTTCAGGATAGGAAGGCAATTTAGCATATTTCAGAATAAATTCCCATTTATAGAATGTCTGTACTAACAAAGCCATGATTCCTTCACTCCCTCAGCTCATCATAAATCCAGAAAACATGCCCAACTGTCACCCCAAATGCAATGCTTGAGTAAAATATTTCCATTTAACAATGCATTAGAGATTTTTTGGTGTTGTTTTCAAAAAGCATGCTTTTTAAAAATTTAGAAATCACTGGATTTTTTCCAGTTTTGAATTTTTTTTTAATCATTTAAAACTTCCACTGATCATAAGATTAATCCAGACAAAACCTCAACTGAATAGATCACTGCACAGTTTAGCTAAAACATGTTATGCCAACATTCAGAACTACTAACTTCTTAAGTATTTTTGAGGATTGTATAAATTAGGGAGATGGATTGAATCTGTAGGAATTCAGGTAAGCACTTAAAAAATGACAAATAAAATGTGCAGTCATTAGCACAGAGGTTATTGAAGAACTAGTTAAAATGAGGTAGTTATAAATTTAACTGAGACACTTGCACTAAGAACAAATTTTCTGGTAGAGGAGTACTTCAGTGACTGGTTTGCAGATGTGGTGCTGTGCTTATGAGGCTCCTAGAAATGAATTATAGAAACCTTTCTGGAAAAAAAGACCAGCTAAGAAAGGGAAGCAACTGAAGGAGGATCATAGCAACTAATCATATCAACTAATCAGATCAGCTATGCATTTATATATTTCTGAAGAACCAGAAAAAATTAATTTAGGAGAAATATATTTTTGGGTATTTTAGACACTTCTCTATGGATACTTCTAAGAATTCTTACCAGAGAGTGGACAGTGAATTTTATGGATTAAAAAAATATTGGGCTTGTGTAACCAGCAAAATGAAGCATGAGAGGAGATCAGATTGTTCTCCATAAATATATCATAGAAACAAACAGAAGGTAGGGAGAACAGCTATTTAAGGTAAAGGACAGGTGCAATGTCTGTAAATTGGCCATGAACTCAACAGGCTATACATTTAAAAGAAAGATTTCTAATCATTAGAGAATAAGTGAGAAAGGAAAAATATCCAATTATTTTTAAGATAAACCTTGATCTTATCTGAACAAAATAATATAATTAATTTTATATCTTGTTTGTTATTTGAACTTTCAAAACAATTTTTATGTGAAATTAAATTATATTTAAAATTTACACACAGAGTGACTATATATTCCTGGACTGCTGAGATTTAAAATGAGACAATGGATTCAACACAGTAGTTTAAATTTAATAAACATTTTTTCCTATTAAAAATCAAAAACTTTGCTAAGGTCTCTTAGGAAGGAAGAGAAAGTACTTCAGATATATTGGAAGAGCTAATCACCATCTGGATTTAGTCATAAATTCTTAGCTAAATTGCTACTCAATTTATTTCAGTCATAATTCAACTTTAGGTGCTTTGTTATGTTTAGCCCTAGTTTCATCCTTTTCCCTTTCAGTCTTAACAAAACTACACCTAAGTAAGCATTTAAAAAAATCTATACTTACCTGACTTTATGTTTCTTATACTCTTTTACAGACTGTTAAAAGATTGTTTGTGCATGAAAAGAACTTGTTATCAAACTGATGATCTAATTTGACATAATTTCTGGCTGTCTTAATTCTTCAATTGTTATGGCAATTAAGGAAAAAATATGTCTTTTTTATGAGATAATATAAATTTTAAAAGACTACATTTTTCATTGTTCTGTCTGAATTCACAGCTT
>VYZS01041986.1:16971-31836 GCA_013400695.1 Neodrepanis coruscans | reverse complement strand
TTTGTGACTGAGAGTTTCACTCACAAAAACTGTTGAGTTTTTCTGTAGCATTGACTATCCAAGCTTCATCTGCAAACTTGAAAATTTCAAGTTTTTTCTTTCTTTTTCTTTCTTTTCTTCTCTGGATGAACAGTACAGACATTGAACAAAACTAGTCTAGGTTCTGCTCTTTGATTCCTTATCTTTGTGGATCTTTCAGTTCATTAAATGAAATTCACTCCAATTTTATCTCAAGTTTCTTTTTTGACTTTTNATCTTAGTTCTTAACCATATTTCTTGATACTAACCAAGATCATCTTGTAATGTTCTTGGCTGCCCTGTATGTCAATTAATGACTTCAATGAAACATCAGTTAAAATACCAAAGTCTTTCCTGGATTATGACTGTCCACTGCAAATTCCATATTACATAAACATGTTTTTNAGAAACCAGAATTCAGACTGCCAAAATTCTTTTATGCTGAAATCAACAGAACCAGACTTTAACATTTAAACTGAAAGCTGGACTGGAATTGTTTGTATCTGTCTGACGTTATTGATCTTTGGTTGAAAGAAAATTCACTAATCTGTGATTTCAAGATCTTGACATTACAGCCTGTTCTGATTTTTGAATGTAGGAAGCTAATCAACTTCCTACATCAGAGGAATTTCTCTTTATTTGAGAGATCTTAGAGATTTGTACTTTTCAACATGCTCTGTTGCTTTCAAATCTTCTAAAATTTTCAGTGAGGAACCTCTGTTTACATGAAAAACAGATTCAGTGTGATGCACTAAGGACTGTCTGACACTGCTGTTGTGATTTGTATCTTGTAAAGCTCAACTTGGGAGTCTCTAGGGAAATTCTATGCATCCATTTCAAAATAGCTTGGGAAATTCTCGTGCTTGTAAGGGCTTTTAATTTTGCTTTGGCCAATTTTAGCAATCTGATAATTTTTCAGTGTAGAATCTATGATTCTCCAACTAAATTTCTGAAGTTTACATAGTCACGTGTCTCAGCTGATAATTTGGATGCAATGAAAACTGCACCTTTAGGTATTGCTAATTGCTTATTCAGATTTGCTGGAGACAGCAACAAAAAAATATTTTATCACATACTGTTGAATATCAGCTTTTTTTGCAAATCTTGGCTGCTTTTGTGTACTAGTACCAGCTGTTAATGTCAGAGACTGAATAGGTAATGTTATTATTATTAATTATTCCAGTCTGTGAAATCTTAAAATTGGGAAAACTGAAACAAACTTAAAGTAAAAACTGTCTTCCTACTGAAATCTTGTAATCTTGCCTGATCACTCTGATGAGACTTAATAGTATGAAGAAAACACATCAAAATTTGGGTGTATGACAGTAAGAAGAACCATTGAAGTTATACATTGTTCATTTTTAAGGCTTACTGTGCTTTTTCAATATGCCGCCCTTTTCAAGTCTACTAGAGATAACTGAGTAAAAATATATCTGGCAGGATTATTTAACCAGTTGACTGTAATACACATGGCACATTAAACATGAACTACATAGAAAACTATAGCTCCAAATGCTTGGAAAAACAGAGATACCAGTGATGAAGCTGCTTTTGAACTCTCACTGAGTTCAGTCTGTTGCATTTACTCTTGTGGGCAGTGCTCTAATAAAGTTTAGTCTAGTAGGGCATAGCAAACTATGAAGGCTCAGCTTCACTGATGCCATCAGTTACCTCCCACCACCCTCTGCCCAAAAACCATGGCATCAAATCCATTTTCCATTGCCGCAGGAGCATTAAAAAAAATATTTCATATTATTCATAAATACATTAGTGGTGGACAACTGTGGTGGACCTTGAACTTCCAAAGCTGTTCCTCTTTACCTGTAGCACAGTTTACAGCAGTAAGGATTTACCCATCTGCATTAATACCAGCTGGGGTCAGCCCCACATCACAATTCATAATTTTTGCCTTGCATCTTTTGAAGTCCATATTCTTTCTCATTTTTCTTTTTCTAGCTCATTGATCCTTTTCTTTGTATCTCAGTGATTTGTGCTCAGAAAGAGGCTTCACTGAGTGCCTACCTATTTTTTGCTTTGAGCCCATTAATATAGCGGATGTTCAGGAGCATAATTAAAGACTGGCAGAAGAGCCAGTTTGGCTCTCTTAAACTCACTATTTATACACGCAAATGGGTAAAAGATTACTTTCCAAGATATTTACTAACTAGAGAAAAATTGTGGTTTTAAATGCTATCTCATTCTCCTTCTGTTCCTTCAACGTAATTCTAGAATCCTGAATGGCTCAGTGACATTTTTACTTTCGAACGGTATAGCTGAAGGCCACTAAGGTGCTAAGTAAAAGAAATGTTTACAATTTCTTTTTTTTTAATTCTCTAGTGGCAAAAAGTATTTAGAATTTGGATTCTAGTTAGTGTGAGGTAGAATTTTGTGCAACAGGTGTGTCCGTATTTTGCATTTTATTCCTCTGTGAAGATCCTTGAGCTACTTTAAAAGGACTTAAGGATAAGAAACAATGAGACCACATTATGAGGAACTTTATTTATATGAATTTGGTCTTCTGAGAAATTGACTTCCAATTTCCAGAATATGTTACTATGCAGCAAGGTACTATGTTGTAGAGAATCAGGATAATATATAAGATCAGGTTTTCTTGCTATTTATTACAAAATGATAAACTTGACATTTCGAATGCACAAAATTCAACCAATCTCACAAAGCTTGTGCCATGCTGATTGTCATGAAGTCAGAAAACGTAGGGTTTTTTGTGTTTGCTCTTCTCACCTTGATAAACATTATTAAGCTTTATTTTATAAGCATGTTCTAGAATTTTGTTGTCTGTGATGATAGTATTTTCTTCAAGTTTAATTCTCAAAAATTCAGATACCAGGTACTTTTCATGAGCAAAAAGGAATACTGTTGCATAACTTTAATATATATTAGCAAGAAAGTTTTGAAATTATCTTGTCAGTACATACATTATGCTATGAATGTCTGAACATAATGTGCTTTTTTGCCTCTCATTATTTGATTAGTGTTTCTAAATTGAGAATACTTACCAGGACCTCATAATAACATGAAATGCTGCCANAACGTAGGGTTTTTTGTGTTTGCTCTTCTCACCTTGATAAACATTATTAAGCTTTATTTTATAAGCATGTTCTAGAATTTTGTTGTCTGTGATGATAGTATTTTCTTCAAGTTTAATTCTCAAAAATTCAGATACCAGGTACTTTTCATGAGCAAAAAGGAATACTGTTGCATAACTTTAATATATATTAGCAAGAAAGTTTTGAAATTATCTTGTCAGTACATACATTATGCTATGAATGTCTGAACATAATGTGCTTTTTGCCTCTCATTATTTGATTAGTGTTTCTAAATTGAGAATACTTACCAGGACCTCATAATAACATGAAATGCTGCCATTTCAGAAAAAAAAAAATCAAATATGTTTTTAATTGATAGCCTTTAATTCACCCTTAATCTGAAGATAAATCATGGTGTCAAGATTTCACTTAGATCAGAGACCACCTAGTGCATGACTATCTTATGCACAACTGTATAATCTTCATGGCCTTAGTACAGGTTATTTTGAAGGGTATTTGTAGATGTAACTTATGTACTCTGGTGTTGTAGCATTTCAGGCTGCTTTTTTTTTTTTCTTCAAATTCACTATTCAATAGTATATGCTTTCCTATTCTATGTATAGAAATATGTAATTTTCTTTTAGGAATTCAATCTTTTACCACATATGCTGTGGTAATATTTGCCTTTGTGTTCTGTAGAACCTGTTGGTCTTGATTTCTTAGGGGAATACTTAGTTGTGAAGTAAAACTTATAACACAGTGCTCTGGGTATGGGATTTATGATTTAGAATCAGAAGTCTGTTGCAGCAAGCTACACTTGTAAAGGGTTGAATTAGTTCTACTCCTGCCCTTCTACATGCTTAGAATAAATCCAGCCACTTTCTGTATTAGAAAGCTCCTTGTCCTTCCCAAGAAAGCGGAAACTGTGGAAGTCAAGATGTACTCAATTTTCCATCATATATTCATTGGTTTGCAGCCAACACCAATGAATTGTGCTGCATTGTTAATGTTTTCTAGGTTTGTTTTGTTTTTGTTTTTTTGAAATTCCAAGAGCATTTTTACAGTCTTAGAATTGATTATGTCTATATATATTTTGTTTGTCCTCTGAAGAAATGTCCCTTTTATTGCTTGCTAATTCAATACCAACAAAAGGTGTAATAAATCCAACTGGTTTATAGTGGGGAAAATACAAATTACATTCATATCACATATCCTTTGACAATGAAAAGTCAAAGCTAAGAAGCAAATTGTGCATCATATATTTACCAGCTTAAAAAATACAGCACGACAGGGTATGACAGATGTAAAATAGACAGTGTTATCCTTTTAACAGATGTGTTACACATAAGAACAATGGTAACTGTAAAGTAAAATTAATTTTCATTCTCATTCATGTGGGAATAGGAATTTTTTTTTTTTTTGTTTTTTTTTTGGCTATGCTACCATTGTGCTGCAGGTCCTTATTATAAAGTTGAGCTTTTAGAGTCCTGAGTACTGATACATAGGCAACTATGTAAGCATCTACACAGAATTCCTGGCAGATTTAAAATTGTGAACTAGAGTTTTTGCACAAGTTCCTGGGACAGCAATAGAAGACAATTAGATTATCCCTCCTATTCTAACATCTTTTCTCAGAAAGGCCTCAAATTAATTCCACATTGTGACTATATCCTAGGAAATTTGGGTTACAGAAAGGGACACTATTAAAATTTCTGCTGTAACTGTTTCTGTGCAGTCATAGTTCTAGTGATGAACAGCTGCTGCTCTTTTAAAAACATGACTCAGTGGGCAGTGAAATTAGGAACTGATCAGGAAGGCAAGGATGTTATTCAGTCTTTATGATTCTTTCTAACCTCTGGAGAAACTATTCTCTGAGTTTTCCTTTAAATGACGTTGTTCTGTAGCTTTTTGGTTTTGTTGCTGACATTAGCACAAAAGTTTGCTTCCCTATAGGTAATAACTCTGGGAAAAAAACTGCTTGAGCTCATATCACTTTTAATGAACAAAGTTAAAAAGCAGGTAAAAAAGTTACACATTAGTTAAAATATAGACTAAATATCTTGGTCATGTTCAAGTTGAATCCAAGCCTCCCTTGAATTTCATTAGAGACTTATTCAGGGTGATGCAGAGTAGAACTTGAGCTAAATCTGGACATTGCTGGCATGCGTGTGTTCATCTAGCCTTTTTTATATTTTTCTCATTACATAATGTTTTCTTAAAAATTTTAAACTATTACTTTTCTGTAGTTGAGTTTTCTTAGAACTATGACCTTAAATCTTAGAGCGTTTTTATATTTTTATATATAAATGTGTGTATGTATTTTGCATCATAGATTTAACTTCCTGCTTTGTGTAGCTGTTAAAAAAATCTTATTCTAAATCACTTACGCAGTACAATAAAATTCCCTTCTGCCTCTTGATATGAAGGCACTGAGTTATATTTGAAAGAAACATAAATTCCATAGCTCCATACTGAAAATAATGGATGATATGCAGGGAGCATCTGTAGCTGCACACGTAAAGTTAAATTGCATTGACTACCGCTGGAGGGTGGCTACAGCTTTTGTAGATTGCATTGCCTAGGAGAGAAAAAAATAAGTTTAATCTGGCAGGCTTTATCCAGCAGGAAACATATTACTCATTATCAGCTTACTAGGAAATTGAAGGTTTTTTTTCAGACAGTACTTCTGTATTCAAATTGTGCTTTCTTATAGATGATCATAGAATCACAGAGTCACAGAATATGCTGAGTTGGAAGGGATTCACAGGACTCATTGAGTCCAACTCCTGGTTCTGCACAGGCCCATCCCCAGGAGTGACACCGTGTGCCTCAGAGTATCATCCAAATGCTTCTTGAGCTCTGTCAGGCTTGGTGCTGTGATCCCTTCTCTGGGGAAGTGCCCAGCCACCCTCTGGGTGAAGAACCTTTTTCTAGTATCCAACCTAAGCCTGCCCTGACACAACTCCAGGCCATTCCCTGGGCTGCTGTCCCTGGTCCCCACAGAGCAGAGATCAGTGCCTGCCCCTCCTCGCCCCCTCCTGAGGAAGTAGTCACTGCAATGAGGTCTCCCCAGTCTCCTCTTCTCCAGCTGAACACATCAAGTGCCCTCAGCCATTTCTCATATGGCTTCCCCTCAAGGCCCTTTAACTCACCTTCAGATAAAAGGAAGATAAAATTTAGTAAGTTTGTCAAGAACAAAAAGAAAAATGGAGAAGGCAGACTGTTTTTTTAGTGCTTCCAAGTAATTGTCTAAGAAAGTTCTCAGGTCTTTCAGAGAGGCTATAGTTAGAGACACTTCTTTTAACTTGCAGCGTCTACAATATGAATTAATGCTAGGCTTACCAATAAATAATACAGTAGCTCTAGCAAGAACAGATTATCAACTGTGACTCCTCCTCAATGATTAGGAGAAGCACAGCTGCATGTTGATAATTTTCAGTTTGAGTTTCAGCTAAACTAGCCTTTCATAGCTTAATAGTTAACCAGCTCTTTGTTTTGAGACACCTGTTTGGTAATAACTTTTGATAAATATTTCACTCAGTTGATCATAATGAACAACCTGCTTTCAAGTGTTGAACAAGCCAGAGGAGCTAGATCTAATCCCTCCATCAAGGTAATACTATTAAGAATATGTGTATAAAAGGAAACATAACCCAAAACAAAAACCAACCTTTCTATATGCTTTATAAGAAAGTGCATTCAATAAGTTTTTGATTTTATGGGGTTTTAGTATGCATTTTTCCAGGCACCATTGTTGATCTGGGACAACCTGTAAACAGATAACCTGAAAAGTTGGCTGTAAACTGCACAAAACTGTGGTTCCCTGAACTAACTGGAAAGGCCTGATTCTGGTGGGAAAATACAGACATAATGTATCTGATTATAAATCTTTACATAATGTAGAAAATCCATGACTTTTTCTTGGTCCCTGCTATAAGCAGCTCAGAATACATATGTTATATCTCATATAGTGACTGGCAACAATTTGGGAACTTCCATAGCTGGTTGAATATCTCAACATTTTAGAGAGAGAGGTACTGCTGCTTACTGTCATGTCTTATGATGCCTGTGGAAACGTCTGTGATCCAGGACAAAACTTCAGTTTCACAAATCTGGAAAGTTTGGATTGATAGTTATTTTAATATCCCTAGCCATATTCCTTTTTGTTGTACAGTAGCACAAAAATCAATTACTAAAGATGAAACTTTCATGCAGTTCTACTAACAGTGCTTCTGCATAATTTTTATTGTGGATATTGTTAGTGTGAGATTTTATCATAGTATATTGGTATATGCTCTGTATCCATGCGGTTACAAAGTATTTCAGTAGCACATAAATAGCCAGTGATATTCTGCGCATCATTTTAGGGACCTTGTTAAACATTTATCAGAACTATTTGACTAGAAAGGAATGTGCACCTCTTTGAGACTGACAACAAAGAGATAACCAAACAGACATAGATCTTTACATAAAGTGACTAAGAGTCTCCTTGTTACCTGTACTTGATATTCTTTTGCTGGCATGAGTCTTTGATAAAGCAAGTACAAAGGAGACAGATGGCAGAAAATTCAGGGAGAAATACCTCAGGCAGGAGTTTTACATGTCAGTTCTTTTTTTTCTGTGAAACTGGGAATTATTCTCTACTAAAAGGCAAAGATTAATGCAGTTCTACAGAGAAGCTTCAGATCAAACTACAAACCTGAATGTTCATACAGATCGTCATGTGCCTGGCCTGCAAGTTCCAGATCCTTATACCTATTGTATAGGGACACATGGACAGATGAGGTAGGCTGGGAGGAGATTGCCTGACACCTTGAAGATAGATCTGTTTCCATTGCCCCCCATCTCTCAGATCCCCTCCTTCTGCCTCGTGGTGAGGCGATAGGAGGTACAGGATGGTAGATGAGATGGTGGAGCAATCCTTACCCTTTTATTATCACTGAAGTTAACTTCCAACTTGCAAATATGTTAAAGACATATTTGAGGCTACTAAATGACTGTGATGGCAAAAGCAATGATTGCTGCAAAAGACAAACAAATGGATTTGCTATGCTTGAATGAATATAGCTTCTATTCAGTGATTGGAATTACAGCTTGTTTGAATTTTTTTATATAAAAAGATGACATGTAAAGGAAAAAGGAAACCTGATTTGGACTGTTGCAGCTAATATTTTAGTGTCATGTACAGAGGAGACATGAATGGAAAAATCAAGCATTTTAAAACAAAAATTTTTTACTTAAAAATATTTTGAAGAACAAGACTAATTTCTCCTGCTCCTGCTGCAGGATTCATTTTAGGCCTTTTTTGAAATCCATGCTGGCAGAAATAATGACATTGAATCTTTAACAAAGACATGTTTTCCCCGAAGTATTTGGTTACAGGTATGTTAATAAAAACAATATTAGCCGCCCCCACTCACTTCAGCTTTTTTTTTCCAAGATATTTGAGCTGTTATACCTATGCCAGTTCTGTATTTTTTCATACAACCTACAAAAAACCCAAGGTAAAAATGTTATTTTTCCCTCTATACTTTAATAAAGGAAAGTACAAATCTGTTTTTAATAAGGTGGTCATCTTCGTACATTTTCTGTTCACTGGAAGATCTTAGCTAATAATAATTTAGTTTTTATAGTAAGCTATGTGATAATTCAGCCCTTGCTACTTATAACAATAGAGGTGGTGTAAAAATTGCAGTTGCAATTACAACAAATTGCTTCAGTACATTTAATTTATATACAACTTATTCCTTGCAAAAAAATCAGGGTTTTGTACAGATCTCTTAAAAATAATTCTAAAAATCAGGAATATCACCTCAATTAAAATAGTATTTAAATATTATTCAAACATAATTCAAGTTAGACAGATAGGTTAGATCCCTCTTCTCTGAATTTATAAATAAAAAATTAGTCTCCTTCAATTCTGCAAGGCAGTTTGAGTAAATGGAATGTAAGGTCATTAGTGAAAAGTTCACAGTAGATTTTAATTTTCTTTCATATGCAGTAAAGTCTTCTTGATTCCATTTTCTTGATATCCAATGTAGTCCATGATCACTTTAAACTTTTATACATCATTACCACCTTCATGGCAGGCTGAAATTTTTATGGGCCTGTCTGTCATGGTTTGACTTTTTGCTCACAGCACCAGAAATAACAGTGCTAAAAGGAAAGACTGAAGAAAATATCTTCAAAAATTTACCACCAGTAGAGTATAAGTCAGTAATAGAATTTGATATAAACTCTTAATTACCTGGTCTACTTGGTTTACTTGTTCATCTTCTCTCATATTTACTCAAGATGTTGATAGGGTCTGGTTCTATATTCTTTGCTTTACAGTTCTGACTATTCTTTCAGTGCTGTTCTGGGAATTTTTTAATAACTTCTACCATCTGTATATTTTTTCACGTGAGAAAAAGAAGATACTTGCTAATAAAACAACAGTGAAGAGTCCTAGAGAGATTTATATCCTGACAAACAAGTTGCTATCAGCTCAATTTATCTTCCTTGTTTAGAATTGTGATTAAGAGAGAAAGCCTGACTCACTGCAAAATTGCAGTTGGTCATACTCAGAAAAGCCATCAGCAGATCTCCCTCAGCCGTGTGGTAGCTCTCAGTATAGGTACGACTTGTGAATACACAACAAGCTTGATATTTTCAATCAACTGAATAACTGTAGTCTCTCTGCTTGGTATTTGTCACAGAGAGAACTGAAGCTTTGGACAAATTTTATTAGAGAAGCCCTTCCACTGGGTCATGAGGTGCAGAAAGGAACCCCCTGGTTTCTAAACTCCTCGGAGTGGACCCAAGATGTGACTGAATCCAATTGTAGCCCCAGACTTCATCAGTGGTTTATGTCTAATGAAGTGCAGAGGTGTATTTAAGCCTTTATGTGATTAAGGGTGGAAAATTAAACATATTTATAGGAAAAAATATTTATTTAATTTGATTGTAATAATGATAAGACTAATGAACTTTAATAAGAAGTATTTGCTATGTGGTATAGACAGTTATAACTACAAGAATGGAGTACTGGTTATTAAATTACTAATTTAAAATCTAGAAAAATAATTACTAAGTACAGGTGTCACTCACACATGAATCAATGTCCAATGAACATGGACAAATCTCTTTCTCTCAGCCTCAAAGAGTGACCTTGAGGGGTGTCCCCTCTTTAGTGAGGACACACACTCTGCACACATACTCCCAGAAGGGGTTTATTAGAAGACCTTGCTGTTAAAAAGTGGGGCTAGGATTTATTTAAATCAATCAATCAATCAATCAATCAATTAATTAATACATTTTGCATTCTATTCCCACTGATAAGACATGATCTTAGAGATTCCTTCTAAATGTGCTAATAGCAAAGTGGTTAGTGCTTTATTTGGGTAACAATTTCAATGGACAATGACCCACAGAGCTCCTTACTGGTGCTGAATATGTAGGATAAGAGTTTCGCCTAGATCCCTTGATATGGGAGTAATTTTATTTTTCTTTGCAAATTTACATTTAGTTTATTTTTTGCATTGATAAGGGAAGTCAGTAATCCTGCAGTGACATATTTGTCTGTGGCCAGATTGACTGCAACATTCATCCTACCCCATTTTTCCTTTATGTTCACAGGAGGTTTTTTTATATACATACATATATATAAGAAATTATATAGTTACATAGCAAAACAATCATATTAAATTCTATCATACACATATTTACATATAATCAATAATGAATCTATAATTATATATAGTTACAGATAATACTTTTATTATTGTTTTTATTGTTATTGTTGTTGATTTGGACTTCTAGTATTTTGAAAAGATTCTGGTCTTCTCCCTTCACTAATATGTATTTATGCACCGGTAGAAACTAAAAGCCCCTAATTGTTCATGACTGACAGCCTATATGTTACAGCAAATTAATTTACCATTCACAGGGAAAATGAAGAAATAGAAAGAAGTTCTGTACTGTCTTTAGGACCCATAGAGAAGAATATCCAGCCAGAGAAAGAATTGACTGGAAGTGACTCATATAAGAAAACACTTGAATTAAGCCACAGAATCATAATACATATTCTTTCCATGCACACTGTTTTCAGGGAAGTTTATCTCCTTGCTAGAATAACAGTTAGTTGTTCACTACTGGTACATGTTTCATCCCAATGAAATAGAAAACTTTCTGGGACCTCAGTGAATTTATGCACAGTTAAAACACAGATGTCTTTGACTTAAGCACAAGGAATGAAATATACCATCTTGAAATGTAACCTCTATATGATTTATTGCAAGAACCATCTGCTTAGCAACATCTACTTTAAAATTCATCCACCATTCCGAGGTCCCCTTTAATATACTATACTTATTTCCCAGTGAGCTCTAAAATACAGGTAACGTGCTGCTATTTTTGTGCAGTGGCAAATTTGTCAGGGTGTACACCTAGACTTGATATTCCAACACTATGTAGTGATAAGACATTCGGGACAACACTGTATGCCTCAAAATAGTCGATGTCTTTTAAAAATAAGGACAGGTTATACAGTTACATTAACAGTTGTATTATGCTCATGTGATTGTGTTTTGAAAATAGAAAATAGTTCTTTGTCAGGATATTTATGTATGGAATTTATTAGAACTTTTTTCTGTATTCATTGATGGAGAAAACTTTTTGTGGAAACCAGCTGTGTGAAGAATTTATATTCCCCTGTGAAGTAAAAGAAAAACAGGATTGACATTAAAACACTCTGGCAAACCCCTTTTCCTCTCGCTGTTACCAGACTCTTTACCTTTACCCCTCTCCAGACTTTTCTACTCCCTACTTTTTACTGTTGCAAGCTACAACTAACTACTCCATTCAGTGATACAAGGAGAAGCCATGGTAGGAGGTCAGTACGCTAGTTTCTCACTTCTTCTGTTTCCTTCTTCCACTTTCCCTCTGCTCCAGAGTGTCACATCTTCAGGGGCTGCAGCTGCTGTCAGGAATATCCATTTGCATGAGTGTAGGTTCTCCATTGGCTATGACAGAAAATCTGCCCTGGTGCGTGGAAAACCTACTCTTCCTCTGACCTTGGTGATTTTTGCCCTTTCTTGAATATGTCTGCACAGAGATGCCACCATCTTCTCTGAGGAGCTCAGCTGTTCATTCCACAGCAAAGGATTCTCTGGAGCTGGCTGCAATGACTGTGTCTACATGGAGTAGCCTCTGACCACACAAACTGTTCACACAGCCTCCACGCTACCAAAGCCTTGTGCACCTATTTCCAATACAAGTATACGCCTGATACATCACAGCACAGTTGATGCTAAAAAATCCCCACCCCTTGAATGGAATAATATCTTCAAAAGAAAGCTGGTTTCTGTAAATAGATTTTTTTTTTTGACCTTTTCAATTTTGATGGAATTAAACCAGAAAAAAATGCTGACAGATTTTGAGTCTGACTGCTGCCAGGCAGATTTTGAAATCTTCCTGCATCTCTTCCTGGCTCCTCAGCAGCCTTCTCCACAGGCTGACACATTGCCTACAGCCCCTGGGAACATCCCTGCCCAATTCATGGCACTACTGCTACTTCCTGTTCCAGAGTTCTGGGAGCTCCCACATAGCCAAGGTCCATTCCCTGCAGAGAGGCTTTCCTAAGGCTTGCTTTTCACTACAAGTTTTAATGTATAAATTCCTTCACGAAACTGAATAGCAGTTATTCACATTGTTTTATTCATGTGGGATTTTTGTTTTGTGTTTTTTTTCTTTTCCTTTTTCTTTTTTTTCAGATGAAATTCTAACCGTTAACAAAGAATTCAATGTTTTAAGCTCAGATAATTATATTTGATTTCTTCACCCCCTTCTTCTCCAGCTGTTGTTGCACTGTGATTTTCTTAGGACCAGAGAGAATTTTTTCCCAGTTTCTTATAGCAATAGTAGGTATTTCAGAGCTGACATGTCTTTGTCATTGGAGACAGTAAATTTCAGTGCTATTACTGGAAGCGTTTTTTGATCCATTTTTCAAACATAAAGAACGTCAGTGAGAAAAAATACAGCTTCTCACAGACCTGTAGAAGAGTAACTCAAGTGGAGTAAGTTAGACATCTTCACCTAGAGTGAAAATCAAAAGCAGCAAATAGGTAAAAAAACCAGGTATTTTTGAGATCTGGGTTGTTTTGGTATATGATAACTTGAAATGAATTTACACAGCGAAGCTTTAAATTGGTCTGACCTTTGAAAAAATCAGCTGCTTAACACACAGCTTTAACAGCACATAACAAAAAACTACAGAAGGAGCACTGAGTAATATTGGACCAGGAAAAGAAATTCAATAAAGGGAGTTTATAAACCATGAATGTAGACCTGTATTGACACTCAGAGTACTACAGAAAGGAGGACAATAGTCAGGTACCAGGAAGAAGAGTAAGTAGGAAGCTCTTACTACCACATTCTTGTTATGATCTCCTCAAAAGAGCTTGAGAAGCAAAGCACTTCTAGAATCTACAGGTTTATTCTGGTCACCGCAAATGTAAGAAAAAGTTCAAAGGCAGGATGTGTTTCATTTGCTGATGGATTTACTAGAACCACATGGTAAGAGCCTTTCTGTTCCAGAGACAGTTTTTTTCTGTTCATCTCTGTTCTTCCTCACCGTGAGCTAGAGAATGTAATGCATGACTGGTTTCTTCATAAGTGAAAATAGTCTTTTTACAAGCTGTGTAATAGTTTGTTTGGTCAGGTAATATCCGGTTTATCCAAGTATATACAGCCCTCCTTACTATGTTGGAATCCTAAAGGAGAACTGATGTGTCGTCTGTTTATGAAATGTGACATATCCATAACTCGAAGGCAACTTTGTGCTGATGCTCTGAAGAACCACCTGGGCTACAGTTGCCTTCTTAACCTGATGCTTGACACAGGGACAGATTGAGAGTACTTCTTTCATCCAGTTTCTGAATTGGCATTGTGCAAGAACTTGTAGAAAAAATGCTGTTGAGGGTTTTCAGAAGTACCTTGAATAAAATGATTAACTATTTTAATTTCTTAAAATTAAGGAAACCTTGGGATGTTTGCTAGACACTCTGCACTGCTGGTCTATAAGCCACATGTCTGTTTCCCAGTGTATGTTTCTCAGCTGTGAACCATTATTTTAAATTATTTACTTTGTTTTAATTTCTTTAGGACTTTCATTTTAACTTGCCATAAAATAGAATTGAAAGTCACTGGATTCCAGTTAATGTGGAAATTTAAATGCCCTGCTGGAAGTCAATAAGGGTAGTCTATAATGCACTCTCAGGTTCACTAAGAGAAAGAAAACACCAGAACAATTGTCGTGGGGTTAAAAAACTGAAGGTAAAAATGCCTGCACCGGTCGGTGATCCCTTTCCACACCCCCCCCTCCACCTTGCTGTGCTGCATGGCCATGTGCGGTCCGGCGGGCAGGAAGGGACTCCCCAGCCCGCGCGGGCTGGGAGGCCTGCCCAGTGGCCAGTGGTGCGGGGCTGCGGGCAGCTCCGGCACCGTTTCGATGGTCCCCTTCTCCCGCTGTGCTGCGGGGAGCGGTGCAGCCGGCGGAGGCCACCTTTCCCCTTTTTTTTTCCCCGGCGGCCAGTGGAAGCGGCCGGTGCAGCGCCTGCGCAGGAACCCAGCGCGGCTACGGCAGCTTTGCCTCGCGCTGGAGGCTCCGAGCCGAGGCGGGGCTGGAGCACAAAGCGGCGGCTGCCGTGGCAAAGCAGCAGTTTCACCTAGCACCGGCGGCGGCCGGGCCCCGAGCAGGGGCAGCGGTGGGGGCGGCAGTGGCAGCTGGGCGGCGCAGCCCTGTGGAGCGGCGGCGGCGGTG
>VYZS01041986.1:2718-16939 GCA_013400695.1 Neodrepanis coruscans | reverse complement strand
GGGTGCGCGGTTTTTGTAATCTTCTTGAGTTGTTTCCTCAGTCAAAACCGGGCAGAGGCTCACGGCTAAGGGGATCTTGAGAACACGTGCTCCCTTCTAACTACCCCGGAGTCTCTCAGCCGGGCTCAGAGGGAGAGAGAGACAAGCACTATCTCCAGAGCGTCCTCACCTCAAACGCGGGCCCTGGAAAAATTTAATTTGTTTGTCTATTTTGCACTTTATTTGTTGGGTTTTGGTGTTTGCGCAAAATAAACTGTGATTTTTGTGTGTTTTCTTCATTTTTGGGGTGTGTTTGTGACTTCTCTCAGAGTCTCTGCTCCAAAATCACTGAATTTGTGGTAAAACCACCACAACAATTCAATGGGGACTCTTCATAAATGGTTACTATTACTGCAACCCTTTCTAAAAGATTCATTCCTGCTGCTGCCTGGCTTGCCCATCTTCCTAATTCTGTTAAGGAATCAATTCAATAACTACTTAAGAACAGGAGAAATATATTACATATGCCTGATCCCACTCAAGAAGGATCACCATTTCCACAGCTGTTTGTTATAAACAACAACACAGATTTTTCTGCCATATGCCATTGGAGTCCCTGTTTTTAGAGAGATAATTCCTAAATATCTGGAAAACTTGAACTTTGGATGGATTTTTTTTAAAGTCTTTTGAGTGCTCTATCTCTCAATCATAGAAACTGAAAATATTAAACTTTGTGCTTTGTAGTTGTAAACCGTTATCTCACTGCAGGGTGATAATAGAGGCGACTATTTACTTTGGGAAGGACAGTTTTGTTCCTATCAGTAAAAATGGTGCTAAAATTATCTTTATCATGCTTTCTTAAATATAGTAGGGAAGCTGAATATAAATTTAATACAGAATTTTTACAATATACAACAACTCTCTAGATTTCAGTTTAACTAGCTCTTAAATGTTTTGTAGAGACACTGCGTGTTCACTTTCTGTTACTGCTTTCTAACATGCAGATCTTATTTTTCATCCTACTTAGACGTTGGACTGGAAGGGATACTGAGTTTGCTGATGGCACTAAACTGGGAGGAGCTGCTACCTCCCTTAAGGGCAGAGAGGTCTTGTGGAGAGACTTCGACTAATTAGAGAATGGGAAGGGGCAGACACTGATCTCTTCCCTGTGGGGATCAGGGATAGAAGCCGGGGGAACAGTATAAAACAGTGTCTGGTGAGGTTAAGAGTGGACATTAGGAAAAGGTTCCTTACCTAGATGTGCTCTGGAACAGGCTCCCCAGGGAAGTGGTCATGGCACCAAGCCGATCGGAGTTCAAGAAGTAGTTGGACAATGCTCTCGAGCACATGGTGTGTCTCTTGGGGATGATCCTGTGCAGAGCCAGGAGTTGGATTCGATGATCCTTGTGGGTCCCTTCCAGCTTGGCATATTCTATAATTCTACAGTTCTATGTTAAAACACTGATTTCACCTGCTAAACCAAATAAGTCCAAGAGAATTTAGCTCTTTCAGGTCCTTCATAGAAGATGCTGTGCATCTTAAGTCTTCTTCATTTCCCCCTTCATCCTATGTGCTGGCACTGATTCTACTAAATACTCTGATCTTCACCATGGAATACATTATTTTTTTCCTAACTAAACATGACTCTAATCAGTCTATGGTGAAATATTTGGGTCTGTCTCCTTGTCCAGTTTCTGTTTGCCTCTGTGTTAACTGGAGCTCTAATTTATCAGTTTAGTAGTAGCAAACTAAGGTCATTAGTTGCTAATTATGGCAGAGGAAAAGCATGCAAACTAACAAACAAGAAAATCTCCTCAACTCTTTGTTATTACCAAGCTCTTTTTATGTTTTCAATTTTATTTTTTTCAAGCTTTTTGTTATGGTGAATACCATTAAAAAAACAAACAAAAAATGAACCAAAACAAAAATTGAAATCTATTTTCAAGCCATTCAAAATGTAGATGTTCAAGTCAAAAGCACGCACCTTTTGCAGCACAAAAGTATTCAGTTAAAGTCCACGTGAAGGAAGACTGTGAACTTCTACATCAAACTATTGCACTGACTTTGTTGAAACAGATGATGGTTTTTGATATGTAATAGTTCTCATGCAGCGAAGAAACTGATCTTAATTTTCCATGATAGATACAGTTTTGAAGTCTTAGAGTGATGCATCATAAGTGCATGAGATCTTCCTATATTAATAGAGATACTCACGATCAGTATAGTGGTATGTTTAAAATCCAGAGGTAGTAATGGGAAAATAAATTCTCATGAATCCCAGAATCAGGTTATCTCATTTTGAGCAGCCAGGTATAATTCTGTGCATTAGTTCCACATGATAATTTATTTTAGACTGTTTTTTTAAAAATCTTGCTTCAGTCTATGTTCTGAATAAAGCAGAGGTAATTCTAACATAATTATGTCTGTAAATCAAGCTAATTTTTAGTCTGTACATAGGTGTGACTTTCAACTGATTTATACATATTTTTTTCAGTGTTCATTTAGAACTCTTGGAAGATTCTTGTCTGGTAGTTGAAAGAACAGGAATACTAATCCTTGCACTCATTACAATATTGGGTTTGTTTGTTTGTTTGTTTTTTTTCAGAAAAAGAAATTAAAAGACAAGCATAAACTAAATTTCTTGCTGCAGTTTGTTAGTGATATGAGACTTCATTCAAGAAAGAATAACTTATTTCTTATACATGTTAGGGTTTCTGTTTTCTTAGTTATGATCTCAGTAAGGGGGATTTCAGAGCTTAGTAGTGACGTTCCCTTCATTTCAGGAACCAAGATGAAGAGAACTACTTGTTTTCCATTGGGCTAAACTGATGACAGCATTTTTAATTTCTTATTAATCTGTTCTCCAATGTCACTGATGAGTTACAAAAGCCAAATTTAAATAAATCAAGCTTAATTAGACAGCCAAGATCCTAAATCTTGAGCCCATCTCTGGTCTAAATATGCTGAAATACACAATGTCACTTAGAGATTTCATCAATTTTTTTCTCATATAAGCTTTTTGTTCTTTATATCTCTTTCAAGTTGCTTAGAATATGACTATTTTTCAGAGTGTAGTTTTTTTAATCTTGTACCTGGGCCTCTCTCTATTTTCATCTGCATTTTTGTTTGACCATTATTTTCTAAGACAAAAAACCCCAACAACTAACCTACCAAAAACACCCCTAACACAACAAAACACCCCCAAAGAAATAGATCTTATTTCCACAGCATCTTACTGAAGCAGTTTGTTTGGCCGTACCTTCCAGCTCCAAATATAAGCAGTGCTTCTATGACAATAGTATCTGCTGAAAATATGACCTGTTAATACTTTGTTTTGTTCATAGAAATTTTAAAAAAAGTGAAGCTTGTGTTTCCTCAGGCAAAGATTGACAGGCCCCATGAGCCTCCCAGGGACAAAATTTTCTTGAAAAAGAAAAGTTTTTTTTCCTCCAGAATAAAACTATGGGTCTTTTGAATTAATGTCTGTCACTGAGGCCTTAGGTTAGAACTTATCCTTTCCACAGCATATCCCTGTCAATATAAACATGTCTTTTTTACAAATGTAAAAGAAATACTAAAAATAATATGGTAAAATCCTACAAGTCTTTGTTCACAATTATGATGGACAACTAGAAAACTGTCTTCAGGCTGATTTTAAACCTTTTATTTCTATGTGTGTGTCTTTCAATCCCTCTTTCTCTCTTCCTCCTCCTCTCTCCCTGATTTTCTGTATTTTTTCTTTTTTTCTTCAGTTTTTCTTGAATCTATTTGCTTTCTCCGTGTGAATAATACTATTTTAGTCATGTATGTCTACAAGAAATTTGTCATTTACTTACACCATTACTTTGTCTGAGGTTTGTAAGTCTGTAAGAAGTTCAGAATCCAAGCCTGTTAATTCTGCTCATTTTAAAATTTGCAGGTTAGGAGGATCTGTCTGTAAAGGCCAAAAAGCTCATGATTTTTGAAAGCATTTTTCTAATTCATCTCCCCCATATCCATATATGCATTGAAAAAGAATGAGGTCACCTACATGAAGTATAGAAAAAGCTGAGTTGTCTGCACGTTCAGAAGCACCTGTGAGAAACCTAGAGAAGAACTTACTTCTTAAGCCAAGTCAACTGAAGATCAAATTTTACCCTTCAATAAAGACCTGTAAAGTTCTTTGATAGCTTCTGGGTGTAAATAGGCAATCTTCAGTGGAAAATCTAAGGTCTTTACTCCAGCAGGAGCTTTTATCACTAAATAAATTCACATTGGTGTTGAAAGGTGTTGTTCAATTATATTTGACTGCTGTATTTTTATTCCTACAGAATACTTTTTTGACTTGTTTAGAAAAAATAAGTAAGAGTAATACTGGATTCATCTGTAAAGTTTGTGTTAGATTAGAGATGTTCTTCTCATAATTTCTTAATCCAGCTCTGCGTCTTGCTTTTTTATATCTCACCTCTTATGAAAATCTTTCATACAACTCTTATTAACCTTTTCCCAAGTAGGATAATCGGAACATTGATTAGTGCAATCTCAAGAAAGATATCTTTCAGATTTAATTTGTGGAATTAGTGCTATCAAAAGTAAGAAAAATATTCAAAATTGACAATGACGTTTTATGGATATGGTCGTCTTCCTCAATATAGTGTTCTAATTCTTTAGTTTTAGAGAATTTTAAGTTTCAAATATAGAGAAATTTAAGTTTTAATGATTCTATTGCCTTTTAATTGAAGTCATTCTTATGTCTGGTTAATGAAAATACCTAATATGCTTCTATTGTGTTTTTTCATTTAGAGAAAAAAGATGTGTTTAATGTGTATCAAAATCAGTGTTCTTATAAATAACAATAATAAAAATAACTGTGAGTTATCAAGAAAAAAATCTTTTATGACAAATATTACTGTTTTTCGGAGAGAACTGCCTTTGATTGCTATTTGTCTTTGTTCTCTTTTTCCAGCTGTCTCCACAAAAAGCATGACAGATACACAACAATTGAATAAGAATGGCTTATGGTGCTTCTGCAATAGTTATTTAGGAAAAAGAAGTAAACACTGAATAAAAAACAACAAAGCAGAAGGGGTACAAGGAGACACAAGAGAAATGTGAGAAAATGGGAGACAGTATAGAATGAGTGAAAATTAGCAATGATGTCAGAACAGGAGTGAAAACTGAGTAGAGATGGGAGAGGAACTAGAAGGATGTCAGTGCAGGAGATATAACAAAGCAGGAGAAATGCTAAAGCAAAACCAGCTGCTCAGAATCACAGAATATGCCAAGTTGCAAGAGATCCACAAGGACCATTGAGTCCCACTCCTGGTCCTGCACAGGACTATCCCCAAAAGTGACACCATGTGCCTGAGACTATCATCCAAATGCTTCTTGAGCTCTGTCAGGCTTGGTGCTGTGACCACTTCCAATCTCGAACCTAAACCTTCTCTTACAGTTTCATACCATTCCCTTGGGTCTTGTCACTCATCACTATGGAGAAGAGATCAGTGCCTGCTCCTCTTCTTCCACTCCCAAGGAAATGGTCACTGTAGTGAGATCTCCCCTCAGTCTCCTCTTCTCCAGCTGAACACACCAAGTGCCTTCAGCCACTCCTCACATGCTTCCCCTTAAGGGCCTTCACCATCTTCATTGCCCTAATAGCTTAATATCTTTCTCATCTTGTAGTGCCCAAAACTGCCCCACTACTGCAGGTAAGGCCTCCTCAGTGCAGAACAGAGCAGGACAATCCCCTCCCTAGACCAGCTGGTGACACTTTGCCTGATGCTCCCCAGAACATGGTTGGCCCTCCTGGCTGCCAGGGCACTGTTGACTCACTTACTGCTTTTCAGTATCTCATTCCCTGGTCTGTCCATACATTTAGGGTTGCCCCATTTCAGATGAACAGTCCAACACTTTCCCTTGTTGAAATTCATATGATTCGTAATTACCCATCTCTTTAATTTGTTGAGGTCTCTCTGCAGGGCCTCCCTGCCTTCAAGAGACTCAACAGCTCTTCTGAGTCCTCTGTCATCTGCAAACTTGCTTAGTATCCTTTCGAGTCCAGTGTCTCAGTCCTTTATGAAGATCTGGAAGAGCACAGGGCCCAAGATGGAGTCCTGGGAACCCATCAGTGACGGGTCGCCACCATTCACTGTTACTCTCTGTGCTCAACCCATGAGCCAGTTGCTCACCCACCACATGATGGTTTGTCCAGCTGTATGCTGAACATTTTGTCTAGGAGGATACTGTAAGAGACAGTATGGAAAGCTTGACTGAAATCCAAAAAGTTTATATTAACTGTCTTCCCTTGACCAACTAGGTGGGTTAGCTTCTCAAGGGAGGAAATACTCTNTAGGTGGGTTAGCTTCTCAAGGGAGGAAATCCTCTCATGAAGCTGTGCTGGCTGGCTGGGACAATGACTGTGTTGTCTTTCAGGTGTTTTTCAATACTTATCAGAATAATCTTCTCCACAACTTTACTGGGCACTGAAGTGAGACTGACAGGCTTGTAGTTTCTGGGGTCCTTCCTCTTTGGATTCTTGAAAACTGGGACAATGTTCACCAGTATCCAGTCATCTGGGACCTCTGTAGATTCCCAGGACCACTCAAAAATCACTGGGAGAGGTTTTGTGATGACATCATCCAGTTCAAGAAGGATTCTTGGATAAATCCCATCAGGCCCCACCGATTTGTAGTGATCCATCTAGAGCAGCAGACATCACACAATTTTGGGGTTGACTGGGAGTTGATCATTCTTGCAGTCATGGTCACCCAGCTTAAGGCACTGAGACTCCATTGATCCCTCATCTGTGTTGAAGACAGAGGTAAAGTAGGACAGCATCACAAATTTGCTGCTCCCAGCAGATCTAAAGCTAAAATGGCAGGAAAGAGATAAAAAGCCACCTGGGCAGGACAGAGGGAAATGGAAGAGGAGGTGTGGCCTTGGCCAGTGGAGGAGACCTGTCTAGAGCAGCTGTGTAGGAGCTGCCATGCATTGACTCCAGTGCCTTGTGCCACCTGTCACCACTGTACCATGGGATTCAGTGTGTAGTATGGGGATTGGGAAGCAGGAAAGGGCAGGGAGAGGAGTCTGGCAGAAGGCTGAAGTGTGTCACTCTGAGTGTAGTTGTTTCCATTTTTCAGTACCAGAATCAAGGATTAAAATTTGTTAACTGTCAATAGCTAAGAAGTTTCTTGCAAGGCTAAGATTAACCTTCCTGGCCATTAATTATAAGTTTTAATTATGGTGCATACTCAAGTACTGCTCTAACACTATGCTATATGGAGCAGAAGAGTGACTTTTAATGTCTTAATTTAAATCTGATAATCAGCCATCCAGTTTTGTTATTATCTAAGAGGTAACATCATCGAAAACCTCCAGGATCATGCTTTACTTCTACATTTTCCAAAGTGTGCTCAGCAATACTCTGATCTAAATGCTTAAAGCTTTAAGGATGCTTGTTTGTGTTATAAATTATTTTACATTATACATGGTAGTGCCTCTTGTATTACTTTTCCATGAGGAACAAAGGTTACTTTTTATCAGTGTATGTGCCTTCAGAGAGCTGACTTTAAGCTTTCTTGGTTGGATGTTTATTAAAAGATTTTTAAATTGGATTTTCCAATATATTTATCACTAAATATTGCTGAAAGTTCTTAGCAGTTTTTCATCTTGTTTTTAGCCCAATTTGATTTTGCTGTTGTACAGAGATATCATCAGCAGAGAAATTTAAGTCAAGCATCTAAAATTTAAGCTACCCATATATCAATGGAGGATTTGTCTCTGGAATATATGCCTGTTAGACTCAGGCATAATCTATTGTCCTCGTTTCCAAACCAAGGCAAAAAAAAATGTTTGAACTAGTCTCATGTTTTTATGCACTATTATTAGGAATTTGAGCTGTCAGCAGAGACTTGTAGCTAGCTGTCTTGTCAAACAGGAGAAGCTTTATGAAACTTTAGTACCCATTACAATCAACAAACACTTGCATATCTACATATAAATTGAAGACAACAAAGCAGTGCTGAGTGTTTATTGGTGACAACATTATCAACTGATTGTCACAAATTTTGAGATTTTGACAGGGACCTCCTGGGATCATCCAGTCCAATCACCTGGCCCTAGTAGTGCCAGCTATAGCAAGTTGCCAGGACTGTGTACAGTCAAGATTTAAGTATTTGCAGAGACCCATAACCTCCATAACCTGGGCAATCAGTTCCAGTTTTTGTCCACCCTAAGAGTAAAAAAACATATTTTCTTCTCTTCAGATAAATTTCTTGTGATTTAGTTTGTGTCCATTGCCTCTTGTTCTGTCGCTGGGCACTAGTGAAATGGGCCTGCTTCTGTCTTCTTTGCTTCCCCCAGGTATTTATACAGATTGATAAAATATTCCTGATCCTCCACTTGAATTTTGTCACCTCTTAAAACTTTCCTCATATCAATGATTCTCAGCCCATTAACATCTTTGTACTGCTTCACTGGACTCACTATAATAAGGTCATATCTGTCTCGTGCTGTGGAGTCACCAGCTGGGAGCGGCACTCTGGTTGTGGCCTCACCAGTGCTAAGTACAGGGGACTCCCTCATCTTGATGGCCAGGCTTTTCCTAATGCACCCCAACATACTCTTTGTCTTCTCTGCCTTGAGTGTTCATTGTTGGATCATGGTCATGTTGTTGTCCAGCAGGATTCCACAGTCCTTCCCTGAAAAGTTCCTTTCCAGCCGGTGAGACCCCAGT
Source organism: Neodrepanis coruscans (assembly GCA_013400695.1). Classification (NCBI taxonomy): domain Eukaryota; kingdom Metazoa; phylum Chordata; class Aves; order Passeriformes; family Philepittidae; genus Neodrepanis; species Neodrepanis coruscans. The sequence continues at coordinate 8,247 of VYZS01041986.1, read as the reverse complement.
GTGAAGTGGTGCCTGGGTTTATTTGTCCTCAAATGCAAGACTTTGCATTTCTCCTTTGTTAAATTTCATTAAATTCCTCTTAGCCCATTTCTCCAGTGTGTCAAGTTTCCTCTAAATGGCAGCATAACATTCTGGTCTATCAATTGTGCCTCCCAGTTTTATTTCACCTGCAAGGGAACATGCTGTCACAGAATCCAGGTCCTTAAAGAAGATGACAAACAGTGTTGGCACCAGTATTGACCCCTAGCCCAGACCACTACTGAATGAACACTGTGCTACTGATAACAGCCCTCTGAACCTGACTCTTCAGTCAGTGTTAGGGACACCTCATTGCCCATTTATGTAACCTCTCCTCATCAAACTGTCTATAAGGATGTTATGGGAGAAAATGTCAACAGCCTGCTAAGTCCAAGGTAAACAATATCCATTCTTTCCCCTCATCATTGGTTAGCCCAGTTCTCACTTTGTAAATTCATAGCTATGTCCAATCACCCTCTTGTCCTTCAGATGCTTTTAAATGTTTTGCAGGAAGATTTTGTCTATTGCAATCCCAACAACTAAGGTGAGACTGACTGGTCAGCACTTCACTGGATATTCCTCCCTGTAATTTTTCAATATAGAGGTGATATTTACTCCCTTTCAGTCTTAAGAACATCTCCTAATCACCATGACCTTTCAAGAGCGGCCTTACAGTGATGTCAACAAGTTCCACAAGGGTACAACATGACAGGACTTTATGAATGTCTAGTTTCTTTCAGTACTGCCTTAACTTCCCTGCCTTTACTTCTGGTCTCGGGGTCTTGGGATTCTTGAAGTCTGGTTTTACTGGTGGAGACTGAGGCAAAGAAAATACTGTGTGTCTCAGTCCTTCCCATGTTGTTTGCCTCCAGGTTACCTGTTTGATCTAGGTCTTTGGAAATACATATTCACCACCTGCTAACTTCGACATGGTCAGTTCTTTACTTCTTGTTCATTGTCTCTGACAAAGACAACTGTAGCTTTGAAGAGTAACAGTATTCATTACAAACTGCTTCATCATTTGCACACAAGGAGCATACCAGGATTATGCTTCAATGATCTGGCAACAACTCCTCCATATATGAAGGTGTAGAAATAACAATTTTTTTGGTGAGGTGAGACTTTAAGTGGGTGAACACTTCATTCACCTTTTTTATTGAAAATCAGAAGTACCTTCAAGTCACTTCATTTGAAAAAAGAGAATCTTATATTTGTGTCAGATAAACAGAGAAAAAACATTGCAGCATAAAAATAAATTAACCTATATTTGATTAAAAGACACACTGAAGTGCACTCTAAAGCAAAAGAGATTTTATATTAGTGGGTAAATTTTTCTACTAAGTTAAAAAATAAGAGAATTTAGACCTAACAGGTGGCTCTCAATCTCTTTTATGTGTGATTTATTTTTAAATCAGAAATCCAAATTAAGTGACTCTGTACTTAGTGACTCTGAATTAATGAAGATGTTTTTGACATTTCAGGTAATTCAGAGAAGATCTTCAGTAGTGACTTCAGTAGTTTATTTTTCAGATCATCTGTCAGAGAGTGGACCTATGCCAAAATAATATTGCTTACTGATCCACTCTCTCAGATGTATCAAGGACAGCAGTACTTCCAGTCTTTAATGATTAATCAATGCAAATCTGATTTTTGCAGACAACAGCTTCACTTTCCATTTCATTGAGATCAAACAACTTTTTGGCAAACTGAATTTTACCTTTTTGTAGTACAGAAACACTATGCACTGCAGTTTACTTGCACTTTAGTCACCCCAAACCAATTTTCTGTATTTCATTGATACAAATAAATGTTAGGTAAAAATAAGTTTTTGGTATATAATAGTAATTTAGATTTTTGATCTCCATTTTTTTTTAACTCTCAGAGGATACTAATTTTTCTGTCTTATCACACAGAAAATTCAAAGCATTTGCAAATGTTATAGATATTGTTTGAGTGGGAAAGAATCTCTATTCCAGTTCTTGAAATTTACATTTTTTCTTAAAAATAGAAGAGTGCATATGGCATACAATAATTTAACAAAATAAATTGAAACTTCAAGGAAATGTCAAAGAGAAGTAATCTGACCAAAATAGCCTGAAAATGCACAGCAAATAAATGTCTGTTTCTTTTAAGAATATTTACTAAACATACAGACATTCACTTGAACTTATTTTACTTTATCCTCATAGTATTTAGACATAATTTTTACATTGTCTATTCATAAAGATTTAGATAATAAAGTTTGTGTCATTTGGAAGATAAATTACCTGTTTCTAATTTTATATTGTTAGATGTTTTTTCAACATATATTTGTACTCCACTGTCATTGTTATGTCTGAATACTCAAAGATTTGGGAAGCTGACCTATTTAATTGTAATAGTTTCTTTAATTTCAGACATAATCAATTTTAGTTTTGTTTGTTTCTTTGCTTGGGGTGATGTTTTTATAAAACACCAGTGTGCAGTCACTGGACAAATTTTTTCTGTAATTGGCTCTTGAAGTTACAATTTCTGTAATCCTAGTATTTGGCATAGATCACACAGGTAGGAAAAATGGAGGGGGTGCTTAAACAGGGAAACAGCAAAGCCAAGTAATTTATTTCATTTCTGTTGAAGAATAAGGTTGTTTATTCGCACAGAGGATATGACCTTTCCCTTCAAGAGTTAAATTTGTGCTTTAAGAAGCCTTGGTAGCCATACAGTGGCAGCTGTAATATTATCCTTATTATGACATCTCTTAAAGTCTATTGGAAAAAACAGCTTTAATGGTCCTCCATCACTACTTCAGTGAAATTTCAAAAATAGCAAGAATATTTCCATTATCTATTTAAAGGGAATTTCCATTATTGTCTCCCTTGTAGTGTACCATTATATTAAATAACAAGCTTAGGAGAAGACATCACTTAAACCCACAGCCTAGCACTCAGGTAAAGCTGCTGCATCTCCTCTAGTGTTCTCCTCCTAAAGAAAATCAGGTTTTCTTAAGTGGTCAGGGGAGCAAAGAGAAATGTTTGTGGCACGAGACATCTGTCTTAGCGGAAAAGTGATGCTGTTTGTTCCTTTGCTCTGTGAACACCAGTGTTGATTGAGACCTTTTCTTTCTCTAGTCAAATTAAAACCAGATATTTTAGCTTAAATCACCAACTGTGATTTCATTGGCCATTTTTACTGGGCACTAGAAAACAGAGAAGAAAAAGTGTCAGATAACACCTCTCAGCAGAGGAAAAAATTATCTTGGTTACCACTCTTACTTCAGGAATGATTATCTTGTAGGCAGTTCTAGTAAAAGTGCATGGAGGTCTATATACACAGGCATCCTGTTTCTCCCCATGATAAGTAATGGTTTCTTGGAAATATAAAACCAGAGCAAGCATGCAATGCTGATTGTCATGAATAATTTTGTACACTCTATTGACAGGTCTTACTTTGAGAAAGATTTAGACATGTTCTGCTAATTTTTACATGTGTTTACTTTTGAGAAATGAGAACAATTCTTATAATGCTGAAACTCAGATAACTCAGTTTATCACCTTATCCCATTTTGAATTACTCTAGAGCAGGATGCTCTGTAAACTTCTCCCCCCCACACACATTTTCAGGCAATTTATAAATAAACAAGTAGCACAAAGACTGCACTAAAGAGTTATTTTTTTAAAATCATTCTAATAATTTTTAATAATTTTCAAGTACAGATCTGCTAAATATGAGGAAACAACCCCACTCCATAGAGATTTAGTTGTACTGGATTATATAACATCTTAAATTTCTCTAATAGCATTTGGGATTCAGGGTAGATTCTGCATATGTATCTCCCTTACTTACGCAGTGACTCTCTCAAAGAAGTTTGAACCTGCTGTTGATACTAGTTTGTGACTACCAGTGCTGCTTTTTCTTTGTAACAGCTCTAACCACTGATTTTGATTAGGCTATGCCATGGACCACAGAAGAAACATTATCTGAATAGTGCTGGTCTTAGTTAGAAGAAGCAGCATTTCATAGCTGGGATCATTCAGAAGACACAGACAAATGCAGGTAGACATTTTGTTTCTGTTGCTAAAACTTTGAACTTTGAGTCTTGATAAATTTTGTAAACTTCAAATAGATTATAGATCCATATTCTTCAAACATTATCAGTAGTGTTTCAAATACTAAATCAAAAAGGAAAAGTAGTGGTGTACCATACACAGTTTATTTCCAATTTTCATTCTAAGACTATATTGATGTCAGTTGTTTTTGCTACTCAAGTTTCATTTAAATAGTAAGTGTAGATTTATGACAGCTTGAATTATCAGCTTAGAGTCAGTGAACTGAATTAGGATCTTTGTCTGTTCTATGGTGCATTTGGAAGCTTGCTGACATACATACAAATGTTTGTAAGCCTAACACTGCACCCCAAGAAATGAGTGCCTTGTGCAAGAAAAATTCTGCCTTTTGAGCAGCAGATGTGCTGAGATTATTTTTGACTCTTGATTTTTCATCATGTTCCTCTCTGAATCAGTTAAATCGCAAAAAATGAAACTATATAATAGCAATGACTCCTTCAAGTATGTTTGTTTGTTTGTTTTTCTTTTTTTTGGAAGTGCTTTGATTTACTGAACCTACAAGAAAAATGTGCAGTCATGTGAACATCAGGGTCACAGAATAAAGTAGTTAATTTAACACTACACTAAAACTTTCCAAATTACTTGCCAGACTAAAGCAGAAATATACAAATGATGTGGTACAGTTTCATAACGGCTTACTGCAAAGTAAATACTTCTTACTGTAGTGAAAGGCTTTATATCTGGAATTCCATATGGAAATTTGTCTTTCCTGTATTCATTCTGGCTCCCTCATATTCCTAATTACAATGATGCCGATATAATATCTTTTTGAATGTTTCTATCATTTCTCCAGTTCTTTGAGAACTTCTTCCTGTTTACATTATAATTTGTTTTATTAAAAAGCTCCTAAATTGTGTCACTTGTTGTTATTACATTCACTTTCCAGTAAGAACTCAAGGACATTCTATTCTTTAGTAGTGAAACTAAAATATAGCTCATATAAATATATATATGTGTTATTGACATTGAAGAAAATAGTTGTGTGGTGGTTTTACCACAAATTTAGCGATTTTGGACAAGAGATTCCAAGAGAAGTCACAAATACACCCCAAAATGAAGAAAACACACAAATATCACAATTTATTTCGCGCACACACAAAAACCTGACAAATAAAGTGCAAACAGACAAACAAATTAAGTTTCCCAGGGCCCGTTTTTGGGTCGAGGATGCTCTGGAGATAGTGCTTGTCTCTCTCTGGGCCCCCCGAGCGACTCCGGGGTAATTAGAAGAAAACACATGGCTGGTCTGAGAACTCCCTTAGCAGCGCGAGCTTCTGCCCAGCTTTGACTGAAGGAAAACTCAAGAAAATTAGAAACCGCATGCAACCCCCTCCCTCCCCTTCTCGTTAGCCCAAGGAGAGATTTAGTGCTGATGGAGGAAGAGATGTGGTCTTTGGACCCCAGGGAA